>PKRV01001041.1:2636036-2748070 GCA_003709505.1 Hyphantria cunea
ATATATTAGGGGGCAAACGAGCAGAGGTATCGCCTGATGATAAATGATTAATGATTACCGCCGCCCATGGACACATGGACACCCGCAACACCAGGGGTGTCACAAGTGCATTGCCGCCCTTGGGGGATGAGAGGGGGATTAGGGGACCCCTTTTATTGAATTATGGGCCTGCGGTATCCTCACTCACTCAGTGAAACACACCGCAGACACTGTTTCACGCCGGTTTTCTGTGAGGCCGTGGTATCACTCCGGTCGAGCCGGCCTATGCATGCCGAAGCGTGGCTTCCCACGAATAATTCCATTTGGTTATCTATGGGCAAATAAAGATCAACCAAAACAATGTTAGCCGCCGTGTACAGCACCATAAAGTATTTAGTTTGACTAATTTTAATAAACACTATGCAGTCATCTCTTTTTTTGTTAAAAGATAACCAATTTTTTAACACAAGTATTGTTGTATAGGTATGCATTAGTCAGTCGAATTTTGATATTGTGATACTTGTTTAGTTCATAAATTTTAGCAGTCGGGTTTTTAGTTTTTATAACAATTCTACTAATATTTCTGTGGATGATTGGTTTTCATTAAGATTTGGATTAGCCTTTGCCAATTGTGGATTAACAAAGGAAATGTTTCATGTTAATGTGTGATGTAAAAATACAACAGTGTAGTTTTTTTACAGTAGTAAGTTAAAAGGCTCTATTGTATAATTTATAAGTCCAGCGCCTATAATTCAAGTGAGTATTATATTATTGGACGATGTTAGAGATAGCGAACACAGAGTGAATGAGCATATTTACTATATATAATATAAATATAATTATATGACTTATTCATATTCTAATTTACCAAAGCATCTTGAATACTCAAAGATGAGAGCTAAAATAACATCTCCGGAAAGGTGTTCGTGAGAAGTGCACCAACATGCTGTTATTAAATTTAAGCAAAAATACAAACACCATTAAATTTATACCTCTTAGAATTTGCCGTTGTACAGAAATTTATACGGGATACCTTCGCCACTTCGCATTCAACGAGGAAAATGAGAGAACAGTTTATTCTCCAATTCTATTCTCATTTAGAAGGTATTTGTTGAGCACGGCCCCTTGAAATCTATTGTAGACTTTGACAATTACAGGGGACAATTTCTTATTAAAATAAATACTAACAATTTATTAAGAAATAACAGTAACATTGCATATTACGTAATAATTACGTGATTAATTAAATACTAAGTACATGTTGTTTCTAAGTGTATCTATTTCGATTTAATACCTTTCTTTCGTATTCGCAGACCTTCGTTGTAAAAACAATGTAATGGATAGGATTATAATAGAATTAAATTTAACCACCACAGTCTAGTATCAGTATTTAGTTGTTTTGCATATAAGCCACTTCAATGGCTAAATGATATGAGATTTTCCGTAAATATCAGGAAAAGTTGTCACAGAATACTTAAGCGAGCTTTTCAAAAATTTAGATTTTAACTTTTAAATGAATTTCTCGTTAAGAGGACTAAGTTCACAACGTGATTACTTTTATAATTTTTTCTAGGGTTGTGTTTAACTAATAATGGTTAATACACTCACACGCAAACACACACACACACACGCAAACGCACACTCACTCACACGCAAGCACATACACACACACTCAAACACACATGCACACACACATACACACACACGCGCGCGCAAACACACACTCATACACTCGTTCGCAAACACACAGGCACAGGTCTGACCACGCATATTATTAAATTTTATTACTACCTCTTAACCTATAATCTATCTCTGTTACAGGAGTACACTAATTCCCGAGTTACAGGAATACTTAGTTTGGGAGTTAGGGTTAGTCTAATTGTGTGACCTTTAACTTAAACTTTTAGTTCTAAGGCAATTGTAAAAGGTAATTTATAACGATAGAATAGAATAGAAGAGGCTTATGTCCAGCAGCGGGCTGCGTTAGGCTGAAGATGATGGTTTGGATGTACGACATCCAAACCATCATAAAGCGGTTCTCGAATCTCTCCCATTTCAAGCGCAGAGTGGCACACCGTATAGTTTTAGTCGGTTCGATTCTGATACACCATCCCGCCGCAAACCCCAGTGGGGTGGAGGCCTGTGGGGGCTACCACACGTAAAAAAAGGGCTGATAATGATGGTAAAATAGTATAGAGTATGGTATGGTAGAGGCAGCAATAGAACAAGGAATCTGTTTAATAACCTGGTAAATATCAAATTTGCATCAAAATTTTAGAGCTGAAACTTTCTGAATGTGGATTAATACCGCAAGCACGCCATAACTTTGTCTGGATCTATTCACCGAATGGTAAATCATTCGCCACCGATTATTATGTTCCACAGTTCATTACCTATATTTTTTGTGCTTGCTTATATACTTGCCAATTCGATTTCGGAATAATAAATTACATTGTCATTGTTTTCATTCTGTTTTTTTTTTATTTTTTATGCAGATACATAGTGGTGAGTGCTGTTTTTTAATTTAGGTCAATAAGAGTTTAACTCTTGTTTTTTTACGAAATGTTTGAAATATAAGTCTACATTGTTATCTAATCGTATAATGTTGCCTGAGTTCCAATGCTATGTGGTTACTGGTACTTTTCAACAATCACTGTCGTTTAGATTCAAAGGAATGAATTAATTCTTCATACGAGTATTGGAAATATTTACACACGAAGTAGGTAACATAAAATGGTACACTGTCTCACTACAGTGCGAAGTTAGTTAAAGTATTAAGATCCATTTCTCGATTATTCAAAATAGATTTTCAGTTTAATAGACATAAAATTAATACACATTTATTTAATCCAAAAGTAATTTTTGTTTTCCTACTGTGCGATTGTGTCCATACTAGTATAACGACCTCGTAAGTTAAATCAATGCGCCGATTTAAAAGAAAGTTCACTTGAAGATACTTTGAATTTTGAGGAACTGACGCACACGTAGGCAACGTGTGCTGCCTACGTGTGCGTCAGTTCCTCAAAATTCAACACAACCCAACAGCCAGTATTGCCATTGAGTAAAAAATAATATAACCAGTTTTACATGACCCGCCTATAAACCCGAAGGATATAATCTCATAAGTTGTCATTAGGCAAACATAAAATTTTACAACAATAGTAAAAGACAAAAACAGAAAACAAACAAGGCTTAACATCGTTCGGCAAATTTAAGTACACAGTTTATCCCTGCTAAAATTCTGAACAAAGGTACAAGTAAGTCTTAAAATAAAACTGCGAATAATAAACGTGAACAAAAGTCAAACATACTTGTGCTAACAAATCTACTTCTTTATAATAAGAAAGTGGAAGCGGAGATATTATAACGAAACTTTTTATGGCTTTCATAGTAAAGGAAGTTTCAAGAAAATGTGAAAAAAATGTTATATCTCCATATGTTACCGTAGATTGTGTTGGGGTGAGTTTGGCGATTGAGAAACTTGGCGAAGGGTTTGCCAATAATGGTTTACAGTATCGAGGTAGACTCGAATGTGGGTGTAATGTTGTTGTGAATAATTTTGTTAAAAGTGTAATGGAAGAAATGGAACGAAATATTTCACTTCTAAAATTCGTCTGCTTTTATTGTGACTTCTTAAATGCGCTTTGAAAGATCAAGACCAAGTATGGTAAAATGGTTCTATAGGGTCTGCATAACCAGTGCGATCTTCTTCTATCCAAAGGATTTTTTTTCATCACCTAATAATAATTCTATCTATATCATTAAATAAAATTGAAGTGTATGATTTTAATTTCAAATTAACAGTTTTTTACTAAATACATTTGATAATAAATACGGTATGTATATAAAAAGTATTTTTTAAATTTTTTGTCTGGATTACTATCCATTCGTTTCTAAGCTCTGGAACGACTATTTTGACGAGACTTTCACTGGCAGATAACTTATGGTAGAAGGGGCAATTTTGGCTCCTTTTTTGGACTAACTTCAACCCCCGGCGTTACCCACTGCTGTGAACTTGAGTGAGAACGGAATGATACCTCACAGAAAAAAAGCAGTATGTAACAGCTTTTGTGCTGTGTTTCACCGAGTGAAAATACCGGAAGCCCATGCCCAAACCCTCCCCCACATCCCTCTCCCATCCCCCAAAGACCGATGAAGCACATGTGATGCCTCTGGTGTGGCGGGTGTCCATATATGGTTCGCTTATCATCAGGCAACACGTCAGTTCGTTTGTCCCTATTACATAAAAAAGGATGCTTAAAATTTAACAACATTAACTCGATTTTCCAACCAAGCACTTTAGCATGTTACCAAGACTACAAAAATTTCAAACTCGAGTTCACAAAGTTGGCAACGTGGTTATAACTTATTCATACAGCGCAGAGTTCCACTTATAAAAGATAAGTAATTAAAAAACTTGAGCGAAACGATCATCTATACAGATGTAAAAGACATTTCTTGAGTAACAGTCGATCTACAGTGCCTTTCTTTGTGAAATTTCATTTGTATCCATATACAAAGTAGACATAAGTATTTTTAGATGACTGCTACAAGAAGAAGTGTATTATAGGTGCCTCTTTATTACACTTTAAAGTCTAGATGTCAGATCAAATGTTTATTTCTCAGTAGTTCACTTTGAGGATGTGTTTTTGAGCCGCTATTCACACTCCATGGTTTGTATGTTGCAAAGGAACAATAGCAGCAGATAGGTAGAGTAAGCGTTCACAGGGGAATCTAAATTAATGGGATAAATAGCACTAGGAAGCATGTGAAGTAAATGAAAAAATTTTAACTAAAATAAATGACAATAAGGTCACTGAACAACGGAGACTCTTAACACCGCGGCTCAGGTACTAATTATTACATCGCCATCTATCGACATGAACGTTAACTAAATTAAATACCTCCATTTTACTTCAGGGTCAAACAGTAAGTAAAAATCATCGTCAATAAATTAACTTTAACTTTAGCTTTATACTGGTATTCAGAGATTTTTCAAATAAACAGATGAAATAGTTTCCAAACAATTTAAAAAAAAAAAACTAGTATGACTGCACGTATGGCGTAGTGGGTTAAGCGATCGATACGCGAATTTCTATTGCGTTGAGTATCGTGGATTCATACCCCAAGTAGGACGTCACTTAATGTGATTATTTAATTGTTGTTCTGAGTCTGGGTGTTCTTTCCAAATATTTTGAAGTTGTCTTTCAAATTAAAGCTTGTGAAAAAAGACAAAACTATCAAATGTGTTTTTTTCTGCCACAGTTGCTTATGTACCTTTCTATATTCCATGTTATACTTATAGGAATGGCAGAAATCCGTAGTGGGATCTTTTCGAAATAATTTTGTTCGTTTATAAAAGGCATTTGTAAACCGCTTCACATATTTTCTTATCAGCACAAAATAAACAAAGTGATTATTCGTTATTTAACTTGCCCCGACATTATTTTCGATATTACGTTAGTCTAGACAAGAGACTGTTATCTGTCGCTGTGGAAGGAGAAATGTCTCTTACACAGTGATTAATGTTACATGGGAATATTGCGTGGGGTTACTATGTTGTTATATCTAATAAAAGAAAGAAAAATACGAGGGACCCCAAGGGATGGCCTTGTGGAACGATCGATAAGTTTAATTAAATAAAATTGTAACGAAAGTTGCAATAAAATGTCGTGTAATTTTGTTATGTAATGAACAGGCTTTTGGAAATTACGCAATGCTTTAACCCCATAAAAAAGTTAATTAAATCCAGATTCAGCGTAATAGGAAGTGAGCAGGCGAATCTTATAGTGCGTATATACGCGTGGCACGCCTCGACAACCCTTCACAAACACAAGGTGTAAACGGGCTGTTCGGCTTGGGTTGCGCGAGGTTGTGATTACTTGTTGCCGACCCGAGTCAGTGTCGGTTTTTAACACAGATCAAAAGAAGGGTGTCTGACCAGCACAGTTTGCAGTTCGTGAGTGACTGCCACGTCTTCGCAGGCGTGTAAACATAGCATGAGCGTTTGTGAAGGATTATAGTTTGTGAGCGACTGTCAAGTTCTAGCAAGCGTGTAATCATAGTATTAAACTTTTTTTTAACGTTTAAGTATTAAAAAACCCGGCCAACTGCGAGTCGATTCGCACACGAAGGGTTCCTTGCCATTATCTTTAAATACAAAAAAAAGAACAGGTGTTTTGTATGGGAGCCCTCTTCAATATTTATTTAATTTTTTCTTGGTATTTATTTTTATAGCGGCAACAGAAATACGTTATCTATGAAAACTGTCTAACTATCACGGTTCATAAGATATTACCTGGTAACAGACAGACAAATAGACGGACGGATAGTGGAGTCTTAGTAATAGGGTACCGTTATATCCTTTGGGTATATCTATATAGAAACAAAAGTATATAGGAAAATTTATCCTTATTTTACAACGATGAAGCACGAGTGTGTCCTCAATCTATAGACATAAAATAAAAAAGTCATATTATTATTTATTCCATAGAAATGTCGAACGACAATAAAATCAACAAGCTAATAAAAGAAAAGGGAGATTTTCTGAAGCCTTTTATTGTTTGATCTTCTTTTATCTATAGTATTTGAGATATTTATAAAGTCATTGCGATTTAAAAGGGTACAAGGGATATTCTCATACACATAAATTTGATTATTACGCCAACACGCTATATCTAGAGTATCCATTTCAGTAACAGAATATTACAAGATAGATGTCTGTGTTTATTTCACTTGAAAATATATACGTAAAGGGGACTAATAATAATAATAATAATTGTAACCGTAAGTAATACCGTGGGAGAGCCACGCTTTAGCATGAATGGGCCAACACAACCGGAGTGATACCATGCCCTCACAGAAAACCAGCGTGAAATAGCACTTGCGCTGTGTTTCACCGAGTGAATGAGGATACTGGAGGTCCATACCCCATACCCATCCCCCAAAACCAGACATCGCACTTTTGACAGCTCTGGTGTTGCGGGTGTCCATAAGCGGTGATAATTGTTTAGCATCAGCATATGCTCTTTTCCACCCTTATTCATAAAAAAACAGTCTGTTCACAGAATGATAACTAAAATACAAAAAAAAAACTTTGATGAAAAAAAAATCTTAAAGCAACATATTTCCGTATCTTCTTATGATATACACAACAACTTATGATACACACTACAACTACTCAGCTCTACGTACGTTAGTATTTTTATTTCCCGTAATACAAAGTTTTGTCATCTAGTGGCGAATAAATTTAATTATATTTGAATATAACAATCACAGATTTTTCTAGAACCATTTTAATAAATTATCTAGGCAGTTACGTATAAATGAAATGTGATGCATTCATGGCACTAGAATCTGTATTGGAGTGGTTTCTAGATGATTCAATACAATAATTTAAGTTTCATTTTTTTACACCGAGAAAATATAAAGATATTGTGTTGTAATATACAATCCTGGAAGATTAACGTTTACAATCTACAATTATAAGCTGCGTCAACTGCAATGACGTAAGGACCTGTCTTTAGTCACGGGCATATTCGTTTATGCCCTCTCCTCTTTATATTTGCTCCGTGACAGTGGTATTACGGGATTAGAAATAAATAACTACCAAAAATAACATGATTAGCGAGATTGTTTTTTGTTTTTGCGAAAGACGGTCCCCATTTCATGTCATCCACATCTTTTTATATTTTTTATCATTAATTCCATCACGACGAAGACTTGAAGACTCGAAGACTTAGAATTGAAGACTTGAAATACTTGACATTGGCAGAAATAGCTGATCCGGCTGATTGCCATATCATCAAAAGAAGAAGAAGAACATGATTACCATTATGTGTTTTTCAGTTGTATTCAGTTTGACTTTTATCAAGTGTCTTATATTAAACTCAAATATTTCTCTCTGATTCTAATAAAAAGAAAAAAAAGTGTAGACAGTTTAGCAGACGTCCTATTTGTTTGATTCGACGGGTGAAATACGAATATCGTCTGAATTTCTTTTATGTCTATCTATCACTATTTTTATCGTACGATATGTATCGAGTTGAATATATAACGTATTCGTCAGAGCAAACAAAAACACGCATATTCTGATGGTGAAAGACTACTATCGCTGAAACCTGCCCTCTTAGGCAAGGTGCAAGTGTTTAGCGTCGAATTTCTTTCTGCAATCAATAACGCTCTAATTCTTTTCTATTGTTGGAAAATATTTTGACCTCGTGACTTAGCGATGAGAGATATCAATCCCATTCATTTGTTAGTTTTCTATTTACGTTTGTAGAAGTTCAACTTGTTCGGGCTAGCTTAAACAGTAATTATTTGTGAAACTGTTTGTGAACATTTAATTAAAGAACTAAATAACTTTGCTGATCTATCACCCGAGAGGGAGGGCTTAGACTCATATACCCTATAACAATGATAATAAATATTTTCGGACATTTTTTACAGACAAAGCCATCTAGTCCCAAACTAAGCAGAGAGCTTGTACTATGGGTACTAATATGATATTAATACATATATACTTTTTTGTAAATACATACATATTATACATAGAAAACACCCAAACTCCGAAACAAATATTAGCAGATCATACAAACATTTGGTCTGGCTCAGGAATCGAACCCGAGACCTCTAGCACAGCAGTCGCATACGCTACCACTGCGCCATCGAGGCAGTCCTATAAAATAACAAAATAAAACAGTGTTTTACTATATCGCGTTAGGTTAATTCCATGACTTATTGTTAAATAGATCAATGTTGTCAATAATCAACTGCAGATTTTCTATCAAATTGTTGGATTACGACAAATTAATAAATCGTTCTTGTTAAAACAATATTTTCAAACATCTGACACAAAACGCTACCTAGTTCTAAACTAAGTAGAACTTGTAGTGTGGCAGCTATGACTGTTAGAAAACTTACCTACTTTTTTGTAAATGTACACATCCAAAACCCTAAACAAATCTTTGCAGAACATGTAAACACTTGGTCCGGGAATAAAACTCGAAATAAATAAATATTTCGGATATTTCGAATATATATTATGTCATCTATCAAACTACCATCTAGTATCAAACCTATATTATGGTAACTGGATTGACTGATATAATATCCTTATATCCTTTTTTTGTGTAAATACATACATATTATACAAACTCCGAAAAAAATATTTGCAGATCATGCATTTCGACATTTGATCCAAACCGGGAACCTAAATTTGAAAAAATTTATCGGTATTCGCATACGGAACTAGATCAGTTGAAATGATAGTTGCTACCATTGCACTACCAAGGCAATCAGTTATTGATTTCAAAAGCGTTTGAAATCAAAATCATCATGGACGTATCATAGGGGAAATAGCATTTACCCGATTAAGGCTTCTACATTAAGCCCGGGTAACTCTTACCAATGATTACGCTTAAAGTGAATCAGGTTGGATAACGTCCGACAGTAACGATCCACTTATCTATTAGACTTTTGCAGTTTGAATGTAATTAAGAGTATGTTACAGATACATAACGGATATATAAAGAGTTCCTTTAGTGATACGGTCACTAAAACAAGTGAAATTATTTAAAAATGAACCCGATTGCATCAATATCTGTCATCTTTGACGGTTAAATAATCTCTATTTCTCAAAAGAATTAACAAAATTCACTTGCTGAGAAAACATACAAAGACGGTTGGCCTAGTGGTTTCAGTGGTCGCCACACCACTTCCTACTGCGCCAAGTGTTGTGGGTCCAAATCCTACATGGGACAACACTTTGTGTAATCCATAAATTGTTGTTCTAAGTCTGGGTGTACTTTGTGTCCGTTTCATGTATGTTTGTAAAGATCCCCGCGACACAGGAATGTATATTCCTAATGCGGGAGTTGTCTTAAAAAAACAAATAAAAAAAATGTTAACAAATAAAATGAGCGTTTTATATGAAGCAAAAGTGGGTAGTAAAATATATTTTGCACAAGACTATAAACTTAAAACACACTTGAACACAGTAAACAGGATTAACTCAAGCAACTGAACCAAAGATATGCGATATTTTTTAAACTAGATGGGACATATGTATTGTAAGTACAATCTCCCGATTTTATTACTATGTTCGCTAGTAATTATTATATTTTGTTAATTCTGAAACTTTCTGTTCGTATATAATTAAAAATATTGATGAACATTATATTCCTGTTTGATAATATTTGTTAGGATCTATAATATCTGGAATACATTTTCTTTGTTCTTTATTTGTTATTCGTCACGCATGCATACTTAATCATATACTTACAATATATTATTTTTCATAAGTATATACTTATATAATTTTTTGTATATATATATATATTATTATTATAAATATCCAAAAGATATACGTATATTTATTATTTTTGAAACTGAATGCTTTAAGAATTATAAAAAGGGAATTAATTAATACATAGCTATTATGTGATTTATTAATGTTTTTTTTAATCTAGTCAGTGTTGTAGCATTTATTTTACAGACGAAAAATTACCATATATTTCGACTCCCTCACATTCAATATTTTTTTTTACTATAGTTCGTTCTGGGTGGACGGGCCACAATATGACCTGCATTTCTTACATTAATTTTTTACGAGTATACTTTGGTGTAAAAGATAAACTTGCATGCATATTCCTTTTTAATATTTTATGTAAGTCTGCTTTATGGTCCTTATTTTGGTTTCTTCATATACTTTTTTTTGGTAGAAGTACGTAAATTGTAGTTAAAAAGGATCTTTACTATTTTTTTTTTGTGGGCGTTACAAGTCAGCAAAAATAGCTTTAATTGCGGTTCCCCATATTTTAACGAAATAGCCAATGTGCAGTTAGTGTGGCATACACTTAGTTATAGGGAAAAGGCAACCCGTTAGTAAAATTAGTTTCAATGAATCAATTAACAACCCATAATGTTCCAGTGCTGGCTCGGGTCTCCTCTCAGGAGAGGGTTAAGGCCATACGTCCCCACGCTGGCCAAGTGCAGGTTGGGGACTAATCTTATCGTCGGATGCTTATAAGCCACCCAAAGGCCTCCAACTAAGCTTCACGACTGCTATTCTATGATAACAACCGTACCGACTGCTTAACGTGACCTAGAGTGACGTCAAGATATCTTTCATTTGTCTTTCTCTGGATCGTTTCATTATTTTTTTTTATTATTGGCTGCGATATTTATGACCGATTTGATATTTATAACCAAATATATAATTTTAAACGTAATGAAAGAGTAATGATATGGGACCAAACGGTCGTGTTAGATGTCTGATCTTATATATTCAAAAACTGGCCTTATTTTTGGGCGTACATCTTATGACATCATATGAAATTAAAGATGAATTTATTTTGTTACTTTTGTGATAAATTTGAGTTTACGCTAGCTGTCAAATCACCTATGCCTAACTTATTACTGGGTTCATACTAAGACACATTCTTTTTTTTTGTTTTTTAAAAGATAACTCCCACGTTAGAAATAAAAAAATCTTTTGTCACGAAGTACTTTACAAACATAGATAAAAAGGACGCACAGAACAACCAGACTCAGAACAACAATTTGTGGATTACACAAAGTGTTGTCCCATGTGGGATTTGATTTTACACTAGGCGCAGTAGGCAGTGGTGAGGCGACCACTTAAACCAATTTTTTTTTACCTGTGGAAATCCCCTCAGGCCTTCACCCCACCGGGGTTTGCGGCGGGGTGGTGTGTCGGAATCGTACCGACTAAAACCACACGGTGTGCCACTCCACGCCTGAGACGGGATGGATCCAGGAATCGCTTTCTTACTACATCCGGAGACCACTTAAACCACTTTTTTTACGTGTGGAAACCCACTGCTGGGCTCGAGTCTCCTCTCAGGAGAGGGTTAAGGCCGTACGTCCAAGTGCGGGTTGGGGACTGTTTTCGGGATATAGGGGCACATTAATAAACTACGACACATTAACTTTTAGGTTGTTAAAAATTTCGAAGAAGTGAATGCAAAGAATATGCGTTCATCAAACTATGTACTTATGATTTTGAGACGCAATAAACGAAAAAACTGTCATAATTTTTCAAAGTTAAAATAACAAAACTTCAGAAGAAGTTTAAAACAATTTAAGGAAATTTATATTTTTTTTTATTTCTTGAAACCGTCCAATGAATTAAAAGTCAAACGTTATTTTAGAGCGATTAAAGTTTTTGAAATCTCCAAATAAAATAGGCTAAATTATTATTCGTAATTCTGATTCTACATTGAGCAAAAAGAAATATCAAATCTCGGCAAACTTAAAGTAATTAGGCTCTTCAGTTCACACAATCCCTAATCTCGAACAAACCATCAAGGACAGTTTTAACTGCCCGTAATTAAGGCCATAAGTTAATCCTTTCATGAGTTGGACTAATAAAATAGCTTTAAAAATCCTTTTGGAATTATTTTAGAATAATCAATGATTTTGGAGTTCGCGAATTACGAGATGAAAGTACGCAAATGAAGTAGGAATGCCATTTTTTTATTTTGGAATGGAGGAAATTTATACGGAATTACGGAATATATGGAACACATTAAAATCTATTTTCATTTGCTAAATGAACGCATATAGAGGAGACTGGAGAAAGAAAACTCATTGCACCGACCCCAAATAAAGTTGGGAAAAGGGTAGGATATGCGTTCTTCTCATCGAGAAGAACGCATATTCTTTGTATTTTCAATATAAACATTTGCATTTCATCTTAATGCATTTTCTTCGTTATTTTTAACAACCTAAAAGTTACTAAGCCGAAATTTTTTTTATTATTCATACTTGTTTTATAAATTTGAAAGAAACTGTATCTTTATCTATTTATCCATCTGTTACGCTTTCAAAGCTACACCACTGAACTGATTTCAATGAAATTTGACATGGAGATACTTTGATTCTTGAGAAAGGTCATAGGCTAGGCTAGGCATAGGTAAAGCAGCGAGCAAAAGTTTCCTTATAAATAACATTATACGCAGTTACGTTTTGTTTTTGTAGTTCATGCCAAGGAATTTCGAGACTAGTGATATTATGAAATACAAATAACAGCGTTTAATATTCGAATCTAGCTTCTATCCGCAGCTCCATCCTGAGAATAGCTTCAAATGACATGAATTAGCATATTATTTGTGGTTAAGGTCGCCTATTATTTAGCTATTTATTGTACAATTTTACCTCTATAGATTGAAATGAATTAAATTGGAATTTATTAGTAATGACGTGTAATAACTTCTATGTTTAATGAATACTTGCTTTAATGCAAACAACTGCTTGTTGATATGTCACGTTCAATACCCACGTCGAACCAAATGTTTGTACGATCTGCACATATTTGTTAGGGAGTTTCCATACCTATTTAATTATATATTTACAAAAAATATTTAATTATTCTACCAGAAAATCTAGCATGTATAGTATAAGCTCTACTTAATTTAAACTTGGATGGTATTGGTGTTAGAACTGTAATTCGAAAACTCTCTAAATTTATGTAAAGATCAATGAAACTCAATTTTGTTCTGTCAAAAAAACATTATGAATGTCAGAGATTGCCTAAAATTAGATGTACGACAGTTTAAATCGATGGACTTTGGAACTTTGAATATAACTTTAGAGAGAAGTGAACAGTAGTTTTTTAAATATTCTACTGTATAATAAAACTATATGTAACGCATTAAATTAAGTATTACTGAACTGATGTTAAATAAAAAAGGTTATACATTAGGGATTTAGGGACTTTTATTTAAATGTCCGAAACCTTTTAATGCAATCACGTGTTGTTACGTTGAAAAAGAGCACGTCATCAAAATGAGCACTCGACGCCCGAACATATGAACGACTTTCACCATAACGTATATATTTTTATGATAGACGAGAAGCCTGTCGGCAAACGAACGGGTAATAATAATAATATTGTACAACATGAGAAAATAAAAATATTCAACGTGCTAAAACATTAGTTTGTTTAATGTGTACGAGACCAAAGGCCCAATGTCGCAGAAGCTTCTCAACAGGCCGCCACAATCTGATGCACAATATTGCGTTGGTGCATTTGCAATGAGTCAGGTGACCACTATTCTTGGATTATGCTCATTCTTCCCACCAGGCAGAGTAGAGTCACATTGGTGGGCTGTTCATGTAAAAAACAAATAACATAATACCATCAAATCTTAAAATAATTAGAGCTAATACTGCGGGAACTCGACAACTGAATTAATAATGAAAAGTACTACCTTAGCTATATGTTATACAGACCACTACCGTCATCGTAGATATAGATGTAGATAGAAAATTAACTTAATTTTAAGACTACGGGAGAATTCTGTAACTAAATTTCAGAAAATTTCAAAAAAATAAAATAAAATTAAAAATTTCATAAATAATGTCAGTTATTTTTTTTTAAAGACAACTAAAGTTTTAGAAGTCTATTATATCTTATCGGAGACTTTAATACTCAAATATACATGCCCTAGTATCGTCGTACTTTGACGATCACACAAAGTGTCTACTGTGGGTCTGGAATCGACAATACTCAACGCTATAGGAAAATGTGGCTTGCAACTTCTTTAACCACTACACCTTCCATGTGGTCTTTGAGTCCATAGTGAGTAAAACTTAACTAAAGAACAATATAACTACTGAGAATAAAAAGTCCATTTTCTTTGTTGTAACCATTAATGTGTTGGTGAATCCTAAAATACGGTAATGGACTTGTGTCTACTGAACCAGAGACGGGCCAAATACAAACAAGAGTAATTGTATAGCGAAAATTAAAGTTGTAAATTGAGAGGTGAATTTACAGTAACGTTTTGAAAAATAAAATTTTTTGGTTGACCTAGTTTAGTATTCGCAAGATATTAATTATATTATACCTACTAAGTTTCTTTGGCTTTTTTTGTGGTAAAAAAGCTTGAATGTCTTTGTTCAGAACTTAATTTACCTGTACCTATAGAAATCAAAATGAATCACAAATGTATATGTACGCTCATAGCTTTCGATCGACTGTACCAAATTGGATAATTCTTTTTTTATTTGCCACTGGCCACATTTGCCGAAGAACCGATAACCGTTGGGGTAAACGAGTTTTTGAGTGGAGACTGCGTCTCGGCAGACGTAGTGTAGGACGTCCACAAGCCAGGTGGAGCGATGATTTGCGCAAGACGGCTGGCAGGAGCTGGATGCGAGAAGCCATAGATCGAACTAAGTGGCGTGAAATTGGAGAGGCCTATGTCCAGCAGTGGACTGCGATAGGCTGATGATGATGATGACGATGATGATTTTTTATGTGATTGTTATTTTCAGGACAAGTTTGTACAAAAATTTAAAGAAAACCGGAGGTGTTACCTATTCTTAGTCCGCTTGGTCGTATAAACTGCGGCCTGCGGATAGTTAACACGGGCTTACTAAAAAGAATTTTTCGGTCATTCTGAAATATTCATGAAAATGAATACGGCGGTGCGAAGTTCACTGGGTCAGCTAGTTATATATACTTCTCTTATCACATTATTGCTCACAATAAACTCTTAAATTATGTAACCGATTCCCACTTTTTTCTATATATAATATAACCTGGTACTGGGTAGCCTGGGTGGGTAGCAAGCGTGTAGGCTAAAATATAATTTATATCAATTTTTTTACATAACTGGGTTATAGTTTAAAAAAAATTAAGAATACAATAAAATTTATCTTTACTCCTGTCTATTCTCAATGACGTAACTATCAACACACGGTAAACAGAGAACTTATAGTACATCATCATTTATTTTTCTGTTTTTGTTCATTCAGCATTCCAATTTCAAATCTTTTCGTTGACGCCGCATCTGCCTGCTACCCGATGAGTGGATTGCCCAATAGCCCGCCCAGATCACTGGGCATGACCAACGGCTGATTGCACATAGAAAACAAAATTTCGACACACGATGGCTTGGGGCGGCATTTTGTTTCGATATTGAAGTACTGTACGACCGAAGTATGTTGGCGAGTCTGAACATATGCTCTGCAAATTTTAACGCATGTACACTCGAAATAACCAATAAGCACGAAGTAACCAAAAAGGGATTTTCAATATGCGTGCCTGAGGGTGTTGTTTGATCGATATTTATTCAAATCGATTGAAATTAAGTCATAAAAATATATTTATTTTCAATTTCATAAGGAGGATTTAAATTTTCTCAAGCAATCGTTGTTCAAGTAGACGTTTATAGATAACTGGTATTTAACTGTTTTTTTTAGTAAATTATGTCCTTCAACTAAGACTAACTACAAAATTTACACACATATATTTTTAAATCTATTTCATTGAATATCTTATATTATACATATATATATCTTATATTATACTGCCTCGGTGGCGCAGTGGTAGCGTACGCGACTGCTGTCCATAAGGTCTCGGGTTCGAATCCTGGTTCGTATGTTTGTATGATCTACAAATATTTGTCTCGGAGTTTGGATGTTTTCTATGTATAATATGTATGTATTTACAAAAAAAAGTATTTATGTATTCATATCAGTTGTTTAGTACCCATAGTACAAGCTCTGCTCAGTTTGGGACTAGATGGCGTTATGTGTTAGATGTCCGAAATATTTATTATTTATTTATATTTATTATTTATTATATAACTTATCGATGGTGATATTTGATTGAACTAACTGCTCAATTGTGTTTACACTGCCCCTCGTACGGTACGTCGCCTATGCCACCATTTTGTTTCTAAAACACGTTGGAAATACCAAACCTTCTGCGCGAAGTTTGGACTTGTCAAGATACGTCGGCCGTATTGTCACTGTAAAGATAAACTCGTTTAATAAAACCCGTCATGAGATGTCTAGGATTGAGAACAATGTAATTTCTTTGATCAATATTAAAGTTCAATTTTAAACGGAATGTGAACTGGCATTGAAAGAGTTGGAACTATAAAAATCCACTTCCATCTTTAGCGAAACATCCGATAGAAATAAAGCAAATTAGGCGTAAAAGTAAAATTAAAAAGCCTTTTTATTTCCCGTAAACATACAATGCTGCATATTTTAGTATCATTCTTATCCTACGTCATTATTACTACTTTTTTTATATAATTTCATGTAAATACATATCCGAGTCCCAACTATGCCCAAGATTGCAAAGATATCCATGTGGTCATCACCAAATATATATATATATATATGCTTACACATATACATATATATACACACACACACACATGCGCACTCTTACATTTACACATACACCCATCGAACTTAATTCTCACATAAGTAACATTAACAATCTAATACTAATTAATTAATTGTTGTATGACCTAAACTATAAGTAACGTTAACATCTGTGTATTTATAAGTATAAGACATTTAAGATCATGTTATGACTATTTTTACTACATATAGGTATTCATAAAATTAGGCGTACACTCTATTAATATGTGCTCATTGCATTGTAAACCGATTAACATGCAATGCAATTTAGAAAATCATTTTCAAAATTTAACACAAAGCATTCAAGTCGTCCTAAGTAGCCTATCTTACTTTCAACTTGTATTACAACTTTGAAAGTTTGAAATAACAAATTATTCCTAATTTTAACTTATACACGATTAAATAATTGATTTCTATTTTAAAATAAAAACATTATACTTTTGTCAATGAGCTCTAAGTGTACAATAAAATATAAATATAGTAAAATATACGCATACAGGTTGTCTGATAGCACTTAAAGGCCTACCGTCAACCACAGGTTTCTTTAAATCAAGAAACACAAATGTGTTATCGCCATTGAGTTATGTATTTGAGTATTTATCAACCTCAGTCAATCGGTGTAAAGCAACGCATGAATTATTTTTTATGACATAATAACAGCAGAGTCAGGGGTTTTTCTTATTAAGGTGCAGAGTGGCTATATCGTGTGTTTTAGGCGGTCTAATTCCGACAGACCACCGCGCTGCAAAATCCATTTGCGTTGACCGCCAACAACTCTTAGCTTAGCAACTTAGTTTGTGGAACACGCTACAAAAAAATATTGTGGCGTGTTCCACAAGCTACCAAAATAAATTTTGACTGGCCGTGATACGACGGCCTAGTATGAGGTACGGAGAAAGGCGGCGAACAACGTAAATTTTAATTGTTTTCTTACAGTTTCTATAAAACTGTTAGCGAATTATAAGGTACTTAATCTTTATGACCTTCTCGTCGTTTCTAATTATTACAACATGCCCAGAGGGATGAATAAGCAATAAAAAGCGAATTTATATAGGTGAGAGATAATTGTGTAATTTTGACTTTTATTAGTCTGATTATGGTAATAAAAACTTTAGGATCGCCGCACGATTACGTTTAACATTATAACTGTTTGTAAAATTATTATTTATGTCTGAATTTAATTTTATTTTGAAGTTAAAAGTTGTTTAGGCACGTTGAGCACTTTTTAGATGAACAGAAATCAACTTTTGGCATGAGAAAAGCTTATGGGTCCGCATCACAGCGACACCGTCACGGTCCTGTTATAAGTTTTGACTTTAATCTATATTTTTTTATTGATAACTTAGTGCGCTAGTGTGTAAGTCGCCAGCGTAGAATGGCTATAAACTAATTTCGCAGGAGTGGCTTTTGTCCAGTAGTGGCCTATTAAAAGCTATTGAAGATTAATGACGATAATTTAAGTAATAAATTTGATTAGTGATCAGTTACCGTTTTATATTATAGTCACAATTTTATTCGTGGGAGAGCCACGCTTCAGCATAAAAGGGCTGGCTTGATCAGAGTGATACTACAGCCTCACAGAAAACTGGTGTGAAACCGCACCTGCGCTGTGTTTCATCGATTGATATCGGAGTTAAATACCCCAGTCCTCTCGCTATCCTTCTCCCCACTACCAAAACGTCGGCAACCCACTTGTGACGTTTCTGGTGTTGCGGTTGTTCATGGGTGGAGTTAATTGCTTTAAAATAATTTGGTTTCAGTTCCTAAAATATCAAGACTAATGAAAATAGATCAATATTCATAAATTTTTGTCGGCCTTTTGATTTCGGCTACTTTTTGGTTTTAGTTAATTTAGATTGATATCATCTAAGATAGGTATATATACAACTGTAGGTTACAGTAAACGATGAATACTAGGACCGTATTCAATAGGACAATAGCCGTCTTATCACTGTCTATGATCTTTTAGTCAGAACTATACAGATAATGCCTTGAACAAGTTACTTCGTAATTTAACAGACTAAATTGTTACTACATGTATTTACATAACATATACCTATACACATACATAACAGATTCATATAAAAAATCATAAAGCGGGCTATGGGATCCATATTATTTTGAGATTTGAATAATTTTATTCAAATATAATTCAAAAAGTAATAAATTTTCTCGTTATCGTAACATTTTTTTAATGATCCTTGTCCTCTAATGGGCCTTCTTTGATTAATGGGTTAGCCAAACTTAAAATAATTCTTTTAGTGTTGGTTCAATTCGCCATCCAACCAAAAAAATTCTTGATTTATAATATTAGTGTAGATTTATAGAATTCTGTATATTTAGCTGACCGGATACATTTCTATGCATTTTTAGTGACTCTACTCTGCCTGATGGAAAGCGTAAGCAGAATCCAAAAGTGGTGGTCACGATAATCATTGCGAATTCAGACAATGCTACAATGTAGTATTGTGACCCACACCATGGCAGCCTACTACTGCTTATACATCATTGGGCCTCTGGTCTCGGGACAGCACGAATGCTGTTATTTTAGATTGATCTTCTGAGCAAGAGTAGTACCACCCCGGTCAAGCCAGCCCGTTCCTGCTGAAAGCAGCGTGGCTCTCCTGCCTTTAATTATACTGTTTTCTGAAATACTAAACATATAACTGATGTAACTATTTGCATAAATTAATAATAGTAATCGATTGAATATAAAGAAGGAAGATGCACGATCAAAATCAATTGACAGACATTTCCATATTATGAATTTTAACATATCTATAGTGTAAAAAACTTATGTATGAACCCAGGAGTCAACTTCTTTCATTTCAAATATTATCAAAGTTGGTACAATACTTTTAGCATAAAGAAATAACAAACATGCACACTCACAAACTTTATAGTTTACTCGTGTGAACCCAAGAAATTTAAATATTCCTGCAACTGTATTCAAAATTTGAGCGTCGAATTTCAAACAGCATTTATTAGCATACTCATTGTATAATCTAGAAACTCGTAGAAGTTGTTAGCACTTCGTCGTAATGTGGCATGTTTTTTGTCTTAGTGATATGAATAAATAAATATTCAATTGAATTTCATTTGAAACATTAATCTATGCAAATAAGTATGGAAAGAAAGTAAATATCATGATATACTTCAAGGAATATACAAAATAAGAAATAAGACATAATCGAGAAGGTTAAAAGTACGAGAAACCTTTAAAAATCAAATGTGTGTGTGTGTGCGGGCGTGCTTGCGTGGGTGCGTCCGTTCGTGTGTATGTGAGTGCATGCGTGCATTCAATCGGTTTATTTTAGATATCATTAGATCTCAAGCATCAGAGCTACGCAATTGAAACTTGATAGGTTTAATTAATTTATTATTAACATCATATTATGAGAATTTCAACTATCTAGTATAACGGAAATCAAAGTTATGAGGGTTAAGAAAAACGGAGAAAAGGCGGGAAGTGCGTAGTAGCGTACCCTGCCCTTGTAGGTGGTGGTACCTTGGTGGTTTGCCCTTACGGTTCGTCGCTCGTCTTGCCGGGGACACAACCGTGCCCTCAGATAATTAATGTGAAAATTTATTTCAATAAGTTCAAGTCATTTGCTTCAGTGAGAAGCTCGTTCAATACATCATGGCGTACACTGTACACACACAAAATTACTTGTCCTGACTGACTAACGGCTACAATTTTATCATTTTGGCAACTTATGGTGTCTATGCTTATCCATCAACAATTTGGCATCGGGATTCGGAGCATATTTTTCTTTTTCATTTCATTTTATTTCAGGAACATTAAATAATAATTTTCATTATGGCTTTTATCAAGTAGACGCAACAAAAAAAAAAGATATTATATATGATAAAATTAACAAATAAAGAAGAATTAATAAAACTTAATACCTGAGTGGATGAGCAATAATGAGTAAAGAATATTTTTTGTATGAAACTGTTTTTTTCCTACAAAAGTGGTAACAATGTAACACAAAACAAACCCCAGCACATCCATAATTTTCCTGGTACTAAAGGCTTTAGATTTTAACTTAATGACTTCGCAGGCGTTGTTCTCACAACATTATGTGTTCAAGGGTCGTTATTTGTGGTTCATACAAAAGGGTGTTGATGCGTACACATTGTTGTGGTAATCAGTTTCCGAAGTGGAATTATTTTTAAGGAAACTGGTGGGCGTTTTAATTTTGTTTGGATGATATGAGTTTAAGTTAAGATCCTCTTTTATAAACAGTATTAAATAAAACAACAACATTAAACATAGGAATATTTATAAACAACTTTTAATCCCTATTAAAGGTCAAATCAAAATTACTGGTGTTTTTTTTAAATTTATATTCATTTTTTTATTAAAATAGGGTCAAAGAAACACAAAATGTAAGCAAAAATTATTAAAAACTGTAGTTTTCTTTAAGTTTCAGGGGTGTATCCCAGAGAGTACACTGACCGCCTGTATGAAAACATAAACATAAAGTATGAAAATTTTCAAAACAGGCTTTTTCAACGCAAAATGTTTTTAGACACTTGTTACATTAGCCATAGCCATAGCTTTCTTGAATGGCAAGGGACACATCGCAGCGGTTATTCAATTTTAAGAGGTGTGATAGTATCCAACTCCATCTTGAGACACCCCACAACTAGTGATGCAGCCGGACACGGTATTGTCACGGTATTTGATTCATCGGACTATCGTTGCTTATTACATTTAAACACCACGAATGATAATTTGGTTTGTCTAACATGTAGATAAATAACACCCACCACCAGTTTTTACCATGATGGGCTCATTCAATACTCCCATATTTGTGTTGTAATTTTTATTTGATTACAATTAATCATTACGTTCTTTTTAAGTTACGTTTCATAGTTTTGTTATTGTACCCTAACGGGTACAATTTAGTTTCTCCAATAGAGTTTTGACTACAAGAGAACCTAAAGGATCAGAAGAATGTGACTGCGATTTTTTGCAGTAAAAATCAAATGAGTAATAGTATCCAGTCGAGTTAGCCACTACTCAAGTTTTGTATCCAAAGTGAACTGGTTTCCCATGATTGATTGTTTGGCAGGATGATGTTCGAAGTACTTCACCATAGATTCTAAAACCATAAATACATCCCATTGCAAAAAAAAATCTGCATGAGTTTATCTGCTAATGGTCTTATTTGAACATTCTATCGTATAACGCAGCTGCTAAATTATAGTCTACAAGATGAAGGTTCCTTTTTACATCTCGAAACCTATGCCTCGACATAGCTGTGCTGACTAATTCTATGACTATACGTTCATCTAGGGACTAGTATATTGGTTCGGGGCAGCTTATGGCACTCAGACAGCATCAAATTGCTTAAAAACTTTTTCAAATCAAATGAAGTCAATTTAAAGTCATGCCGATTGTATTGATTGGCATATGGTATGCTATTAGATGAATTCATATCAATGATGTCAGCATCAAGTATTTTATTTTTTCAAAACTTTCAACAGTGTTGAGGCCCTCCAATTCATCACAAATAGCATTTTATTTTACTGATGAATTTAGAAGGACTCTGAAAGTTTGGAATTTTCTTCAATGTAGAAAGATCTGTAGCTTACTCATGTAGAACGTCCACAGGCTAGGTGGACCGATGATTTGCACAGGACGGCTGGCAGGAGCTGGATGCGAGAAACCATAGATCGAACTAAGTGGCGTGAAATTGGAGAGGCCTATGTCCAGCAGTAGACTGCGATAGGCTGATGATTGATTGATTGATTGTAGAAAGATCTCGTCGTTTTCTTTTTGCCGCCAAAGTTCATCAACACTCTCATTGTCACCACTACTCTCTCTATTCAAAAATACCTCAATAGTACCAGGTACATCTAGCGATGTCTAGCATCCCGCTACATCATCATCAGCACCTTCCCTTTCATCAGCCAAACAGCTTGGATCAGGAGGTATGATAGCCAAGCTACATTCATCATCATCGATTTCCTGTAAAATGGCTTCAATAGCTTCTTAAAGCCGTTTCTTTTGAGATGTATATATTTCCTCCTCCATTTTAAAATAAAAACCCTGCTATTTCACTTACGTATATTATCACTATACTCAACCGAGTACAGTGACTTTTAAGTAGCTGTAATAGCAGTTTGGTAGTAAATTATTGATTGTATTGTTTACTATGCATAACTTAATCTAACATGTACTTTATATGAATCAAATTAAAATATAATACTTTTAAACAGAAATTACTGAAAAACATCTCATATCATTCAATTACTTCCACAGCGTTTTGGTGACAAAACTCCAGCTGTCAATTATAATCCCATAAAATTTTAAGCGTCAATAAATAAAATTACTTTTTAACAAAATAATACAGTAGACCTGTTTAATTTCGTTAGTTCTTTCATAGATTTGCTAACTTCGAATGAAAGCGATAGTTTGGGATCGCACCAAGGTATTCAGTTTATTCCTTTTTTAAAGTAAGGTACGACTCTATTTTTGTTTTCGTTTCACTTGGCGGGGTATACTGTTGTGACATTGGATACATAATTTTTTTTAGCTATTTAATGAATTTTATGTTTTACCCCAAAGAGCGTGAGAAGTTTGTAAAAACTTCAAACTAAAAAATTGACATAAGATAAGAGCACCATATATATGTTTTTCCTTCAAAATTTCAGACATAGGCATTTCATTAAAAGTATATATTCTGTGCGTTAAAAGTATAAAATAATTAAACAAAAACGGTAAATGCAGGCTATCATTATCGAATTCGCATAGAAAACATCAACTAACCAGAAACTTAGCGATCAAAATTTACATCAACGCCATCTTGCGAAAACAAAGCGTACTACGCTGTAAATATTTTAACTTATTAATATTTGAACAATAACAATAGAAATACGTTTTAACTAGCAAAATACGATCAGACTGAAAAGCAATAACCCATTTGGTTACAAGACCAAAAACATTACCAAGACCTTATTGAATGTCGTTGGAAAACAATGCCCTTTTGTATGTATTTTTATACACAGATCAGGCTAAATTTTCATGGCTCTAAAATAAAGGAGATTAAGAGCTAAGTTTCTATCGGCCGAAGGCAATTTCAGCCCGCTAGTCTTCTCTACAATGCGTTCAAGTGGCCATTCTGTTGCGACCCATCAATTTTTATGATTATCATTGTGATAAAAATATATTCAAGGCTTGCCATCCTATAAGTGAAAAAAAAAGCTTTAGTGAAAATAGTTTGTGCTTGACTTGTGTTTATTGAAGGTGATTGAATAAATATAGTAATGTTTTTTATATCATATGATAAGCTAGAGACATGTGTTACGGTTATTGCTAAGACAATGGCTCCATCTTATAATACATCTAGAGGGAGAAGAAAATTATTAGATTTCTTATGTTGGCTAGTTAAAGACGTAGAAAATAATGCATTTTGTTTTGAGAGACCAATTCGTTTACACTAACCTAAGGGGCCCGATAGAGATCAAACATGGTTTATATCATGGTTTATCATTACAAATCCACAAAACCTTGTCTAATGAATTTTTTTCAAAATCGAAATCAATTTATCATTTCAAAAAGCTTATATGACTAAATTAATTCTAAATAGTTTTACTTTCTCCGAAATCTGCACAATATTCACGTCATGATAATCATTCTTTTTAACTCACTTACCACTGTTCCTGTATACTCATGTTGCTTAATTTAATTTAACCAGTAGGCAATACTAGCCGAACGCTGCAAGATGAAAACCATTATACGAAATTATGGTCTCCGAAACAATGGTTTTGAGTCCAGTGACTTAGCCACACATAAATCTACAAGCAGTCCTTTAGGCTTGGTTCCAATCTAGCTTACCCTAGTTTTGCAATTATAAATTGCACCATTATTTGCAATAGCATGAAAAGCCTTGAATATAATTATTTTAGTGATCATATTATCCATCAGGGACTTGTTTTTTAGTAAATGTTGATTTTTACGTTTGATTAGTGGAATAGGAATCAAATTTTGAGCCACATTAGTTGCGTGTTAAAACCTAGGAAGCTATCGTCTTTGAGATAGATAAATAAAAACAAACACACACTCTTTGTTTGCACACCATAATATTACAGAGTTGCTCTGTTAGAATAGAGTACATAAAATGTGAGATGGAGTGTACAAAGGGCGACCTTGTTGCCTAAAACCATCTCTTCCAGGCTACCTTAGCTTCTTAATGTAATTTTTTTTTGTTAAAATATAGCTACTCAACGTCTCTTGTATAATATTTGGGCATATTTACATAGCATTTTTATGTTTTAATTTTAATTTTTTTAAAGACTTTGTGTTTTGACTGGTTCTCACTAGTCTCAACATCATCTCTGTTTGTATTTCTTTGGTAGGTAATAATTTTCAAACAGAACAAAGGTAATCAGGCTAAAAATCAGATAAAAGCTCATCTTGTTTTTAAAGATATTGAACATTGTATGTCCACTTTTTAAATAGAAAAGTTACTATGACAAAGACCTTAACTTTATAGAATAGATTAGATCAGTCACCGCTTCAAAGTGGAAGACATACATTTTCGTACTCATCGCTTCGGTAATTCCTTCCTGTGCCGAGCGGTCAAAACCTGGAACTCACTACCAGCGCACGTGTTTCCTTCCCACTATGATCCCGGGTCCTTTAAGCGTGAAAAAGCATCTCACCAGGCCGCCATAGTGTGGGTCACCATGCTGCATTGTTCTTTTTCGCATTGAGGATGGTGACCACCACTCTTGGATTCTGCTCATGCTTTCCATCAGGCAGGGCAGAGTCATTTTGGCAGCTTAAATATAAAAAAAAAAAAAAAGATTAGAATAGAATACACGCAACGAGAGAACACAAATATACGCAAAATTAACATATCAATTATGTAAGTATGTTTCATGTATGTTCCAATTGTAAACCTTTATTGTATCCTTATTTTTTTGGGAACTTACTGATTCCCGACATACAGCTCACGCTAGTTTGGGAATCAGGGCTTGCACTTGAATTGTACCCATACTTTGTTACAATAAATAAATTTGATTTGATTTGAAATTTGAATTTGAGAATAGAATAAACTTAATTGTATACCAATTGAAACAGTTATATTTGAGCTAAATAATATAATATATTTATATCGTTATTGATTTCAAATATTTCTTTAACAAGGCTTATTGCAGGCTTTCTGTTTGTAGTAAATTATTATTTATTATACCTGCTGAATGTATTTTAATGAGTTCTAAATTAATAGTGCTATATCGTAACTCCCATATCACAATTTCATTGACGAGCGCGAAATCGAGTGGATTGTAATATCAAGCGACTCCAGATGGCCGCAATAAACGCTGTCACTATGAGATTTATTTCTAGGCATTTCTTAGAACAATCTGATGTTTTAATATCCTTTCATTTATTTACTATTATTAAAAAAAATCATTATCGCTACTGGCAGTGCATGAATTAAATTTCATTTAATTAAATTGATTAAATTGATTATCGATATAATATATATCGATTTTAACCTACTAAAATCACGTAACTCTGCTTAAGACTGACAAAATTATTAACAAAACCTAATAGAGGCAGAGATTTTAGTATTTGTACCTGAATAATGAGTACTAATTTATAGAGTAGATTCATTCAAAGTTATTCCTACTAATATTAAATGTTTCGACCGGTTGACATAACCTACAGTTAGATGGTCAAAATTGTTGTGACGCTTACCCTCGTTATCAAATCAATAGAACGAAATACTTTAATCCCTAATGTCTTCACGTATAACATTTATTACAGGTGAACTTTACAGTGAATTTTATTAATTAAATATACTTTACAAAACAACAGTTACATTACGATAATTTCCAAAAAAGTAATTGTAAACTTGTGGTAAGATCAAATGAAGAATCATCAACACTATTGCACTAAATAATATAAGTACAGTACACACAGTACACACAATTTATATTACTGTACATTGTAAAAAGAATTAAATATAATCAAACAGAAATGCAACAATAACTTACAAAATGCCAAATCAAATCGTTATAAAACGTCTAAAAGTCAATGGTAAAATAAGTATCAAATTACACCTATATTTCAGAACAATCAGGAAGTCTCTTTCAAACACATTATAAAGCCGAGGGTTGAAAAAAGAGGGCAATAGCAATGTAATTCTCAATAAATCTCGCTCAAGTGAGAGGCCACTGGAAAATAACGAGCCGGTAAATTCTTAGCGAAATGGGTTAAAGCAGGCACACACGGTCAATGTGTTCATCGGATGTCAATGGATTATAGTATAATATTCTAAAAATGTAATAATAACAAATAATTATTATCATTATCTTTAAATGTAAAGCGACTGCACGTAAGCCTATTCGTAAAGTGAAATAATAAGTAATAATTATTATCACTATTTTTAATAGTAAACTGACTGCACATAAATCTCACTTTAGACTTTTCTTAGAACTATGTCCAAGTTGAGGCTTACGTCTTTGGTACAATAGGCCAAAGTCTTTTTAGGTTTCGGCCTACCATGTCTCTTCTGAGAGGAGACCCGAACCTAGCAGTGGGAGATTATGGGTTTTTGATGATGATGATCATGATGATGAGGATTTCAAGCATTTCTTCTTTTTTAGTACTGTTATCTCTACGTAGTTCAATTCTTATTCGAGTCTTACAACACCTACGCAATAAGTATTGGTGTGACCTTTCATATTTTCAATCCCTGTATATATACGATTACTGTAATCTGTATATAAACGATTTAATGAAAAATACTTGAAATAAAATAAACCTCGTTTATACTATCTAAATTGGTTGACTATATATCACGATAGCAACTCATTCAAGTTTTGGCGCACACCTGTTACCCAGATGCTTCCGAAGCGGATATTTTCCGTGCGAAATGTTTTCATGCAGAACAATTGAAGTTATTTGAGAGATAAGATTATAATCAAGATGATGATTTAGGTCTTTAGTAAAATGTATTACATATCTTTTTTTGTTTTACATTTTGTTTCGTATGTCACGTTGAGTGTATAGCGACCATCGCGGGTAGTATGATGTTAACTATGACGGTGTAATAATAGTAGGGATATTAATATCTACTATAGAAAAAGAGAACTGAGATTGATTATTGACAAATCTTTTGATTAAATTTAAGTAGTAATACAACGAAAAGTAAACAGTAAAACATAATGTTTACCCAATTTATTACTGTTCGTATTGGCTTCGTCAGAGTCGAGACATGACATCCTTTTCCAAAATTCATTATAATAAAACTAAATTATCGTTGACTCTATAGATATTAAGAAATTTTCTATAGATATATATTTTATTGTAAATATGTAAAAATGAATTAACATCTCAGCTGAATGTTGAATACTCTCGAATTTTCAATTAAAAAAGAAGCTACAAATAACGCAATGAACTATATTACATTTTATAATTTCCAAAAGCCGTCGTTGTTAGTCTTTGTCACAAGTTCTATTCAAAAGCAATTTCCTACCATAATGTCATGTGCGCCTGTACATACATCTTGCGAACAAGAAACTCAATATTTTTCAATACCCGAACAAAATATTACAAGGCAATATCAATCATCTCAACTCAATGTATTAACGAAATCCAAAACGATTTTTTCCCTCGTACAATAGAGTAATTTAAGGTGACAGGCATAAAAAGTGTCTAAAGAAAATTGTTCCTTGTATTTTACACAAGAAAAGTAGTCGAGAGCTTTGTGTGAACTGAACACAAGGAAACAATATAAGTCAGGAATTAAGGAAAACGCTGAAAATGTGGAAAATGTTAAACTGATTGGAGAACAAAGGCTACGTTACAGAATAAGGTTTTTCGCTATGTGACCTATAACAAGTAGAACACAGATTGTAAAGCAATTTATAAGACCTTAGAAATATTTTATGATGACGGATTAAGAATACTGACTGTCGCGACCTCTAATCATTCCATGGATATTATAAGAGGTGACTAGGAGAGCAAATTATGTAAGGGGTAAAAGGAGAGTACTAAAATATCACTAAGAATAAGCAACATGAAGATCCCTGTCATCGTCATCAGCTTATCGAAGTCCACTGCTAGATGTAGGCCTCTCCAATTGCACAAGATCCCTATAGAGTTCTAATAGCCACTTACTAACAATTAAATAAATTCTATACCATAATGCGGCTTACTATTTTTTATTATAATTGTTCCTTTCTTCGTGTAACATAAATCACGCTTTATTGTAGAAGCACATTAATATTTATATTTTTGATGATATCAATACTATTCTGTTCTGAGAATCGTGTGAAAGATGAAAGAACTATTTTCTAACCCTGAAATTCCTGAAATGCTGTTTGTTACTGACATGTTAACTGGTTTCTATAATTTTATCGGAAGTATGTGTAGAACTACGAATTAATTTAGATTGCGGAGGAACGGGTGTCATGTTCCTCTAACACAAAGGGAGGGTCCTCTGAACAGGTGCCACTGCCTAACGGCTGACGTTGGGTTGTTCTGTATGTGTGCGCGTATACAATCGGTGCGAGAACTTCTATTGCATGATTCAGGATTAGTAGTTTCTTCATTTCCTTTGTTACTCCGTAATTCGACGTATCTTAGTAGATGGCGCTGTAGTGTGTTCTGTTTTTGCGCTGAATATAGCAGTCGCTACAAGATAAACGAACTTATAGGTACAAAAAAACTTGAATATATGATGTGATACTTGAAAATAGAAATTACCCCTAAAGTTATTATCTCCGTTTTCAGCATAGCATCAGACATTAGACTTTAGGTTCTTTTTATAAACCATTTAACTATGTACTAAACTATTTCAGACATTTTTCTGGAATAAAACTTGGCATGTTGTCCAGTCATATTAGTATCAGTTATTAACAGTCACTAGCCAAAAAGGGATACGCAAAAAAATAAATATTACGTCACTCCTTTTGCTATCGTTTGCGTTTGTTCTGTCCAAATTATAAGCCATTAAGGCTATGATAAGAAAATTTAGTTTTTAAATTAATATTTTACTTATAGATTTCAACCTCCAAATTTTTGGCATGAGCAATATGAAAAAAATCGAGTGAAATATTTTACAATTTTAACATGCTAGGTTTGGCCTCTTTTATCGGAATACGACCAATGCTAGCGTTAGGCAATTATTTCGTTGCTCTTAATCGAGTGGATGAGATTACCGGACTTCAAACCCCTTAGATTTAGTAGGCGGACCTTTGAACGGTAAAGCCATGTGACTATTGAGCTATAGGCATCGATGGGACGATAATAACTCACCATCACGTGATTCGTCTGCTGTTTTGACCTCCTATATCATTAAAAATATCTTACACTTGATACGGTATATGCTACTGTTTCTTTAAAGTGTACTCTAAGGTCATTATTATACAGTCAACTATTGAACGGCAAATTAGAAAGAATTCTATAATATTATATTCTGAAATAGATCAAATGACACTATGAGATGAGACAATATCTAATTACTGGCGACAATTATGTGGTAAAGCATTGCTCTAAAGCAATTATTGTATTGAATGCGAATTACTCAGGGGTTAGCATATCATATCCATTGACCTAATTGTAGTAGGTAAATAGATAACAAAAGAACTAATTTGCACAAATTATTCGTACGAAATACTACAGATGAAGATATCGATGCATGTATGCCAATATGACATGTAAGTAATATCTGCCCTTGCTACGCCAGATTACGAAAAAAAAATCGTATACATTTTTAGTAACTGTAAGTTTTCTGCTTCAAACGTGAAAACAAAAAACAAAAAAGCATAATTTCGTCTACTGTTAGTTATAAGTCTAATAAGAATGAAGATTTTGGGTTATCATGCAGGCATAAAGTTTGTAGCAAATTTTTCTTCTTACCGTACTGTTATCCGGTGCAATTTCCTCCCTTAATCGGCTCTAATGGTACCCACGGATCTATAGAGGTTTTTACATTCACTCCTAAATATGTTATTGTGTTACCTGCTTCTTGGTTTCTGTTAAAGAAATTGTTGCCACAGACGTATATTATTTCCAATAATGAAGTATATTAAATAGGTCATAAAAAGCGGTTGAATGGTGTTAACACCAAACCATAACAAACAAACATAATACTAATAAAACTATACAAAACGTTCAAACATAATACTAATTACTAAACATTATCTCAATGTCACTGGCCAATATGACACGGATCTTCATGGATATATTGCATTCAAATAGATTTTCGAGTGAACTAAATAACCCAACAAGATAAACATTATCATCGAGCGATTCTAATTGCATCTTCGACATTACATCAAGAATATATAGAAACTATAATATATATATAGAGAAACTATAGAAATTAACGACATGAAAAGGGATTTTTCAGCGTTATAACAAGTCGATAAAGGAATCTGTCATCATTAATAGTATACATGGTGGATATAACAATGCGACATCAAATGGAACCGTGGGCTATTTAAATGTGTTAGTTTACTTTGGGATTGTACAATTTATCCCCGAATTAAAATAAAATAAAAAATTCAAACAAACAAAATGTCTTAAGTAATTAAACCAATAAGGGGACCATTTTTAATTTAAGTTTATTAACCTGCGTGATTAAACAAAGCGACAACACCGCAAGCTACGTGGTAGGTAAGTTTCTTAAGCACGGAACGGCGCGGAACGTAGAAACAAACAGCTTTCGTTTACGATTATGCGTTAATTGGTTAACGACCGTAGGTCATACGGTCGCTAACCTGTAATTATAGTGTTTTATTGGATACATCATGTAATAAAATTCAAAAAGAAAAATAGTGTATTATCATATCCACCCTGTACACCACAGGTAGTCTTGCAGTCAAGTTTCGAGCAATTTGAATGTAACTTGATCAGTATAACTTGACATGTCAATTGTTCAAGCGACCATCTCACTGCTTCCTACTGCGCTGAGTATTGGGAGTTTAATCTCTATATAGAACAACACTTTGTGTGATTCACTAAATTGTAATTCTATGTCTAAGTATTATTTGTGTTCGTTTCGTAAAGTTCTAACGACGCATGATATGAATATATTAATGATACAAAAGTTTATTTTTTGTCAAAGAAAAATTGTTCAGACTTTTCTGTCATTAAAGATCAAAATATATGTTGAGCATCGGGCTATAAAGTCATGTAAAATTTAACCAAATTGTGTACTAAAATACTTATTTACCGAAACTATTGTATTTTATTCCTTTGTCATTGTTAATTGAAGTCTACACAATAATTAAAAATAACAAGAAATCTTTCATCTATACTGTCAATTTCTATATTTCAAAAGACCAACAAAGAAAAATACGCAAACTAGTTCCTAGTTAATAAGCCCCAGGCGTCGTTCACAGTACCCGGCAGTTGAATGTCACGTTATGCATTAATAATAAAGGATGCATTCGCGAGTGCAACTAGATATCGTGGTAATATGAGATATTTCTACTTTTAAAACATTTTTTCTTTGATAACAACAATATCTGAAAGAAAATTATGTAGTACTATATTTAAACCTTAAAACAGATTTATCAATCGACTTGATAAATTTACTATGACTCTGAATTTGTAGTAACAAAACTCAAAACACCGTCAATCTGAGTATATTCTTACATTAGGGCCACGTAACGCAATGAAAACCAATATCTTGTCAACAATGATAAATCGACATTGAGTTCACGTTTCTGCCAAAAAATCTGTGGCAAAACCTCAATAACTTAGATAATGACAGCTCTGAATGAATTAAGTTTATTTTCCAGCCACATATCGTTGTAGAATTGCCGAATCTAAAGCTATGGCTGGATAATAGTATGCTTCTTCTTCTTTTGATGAGATGGCAATCAGCCGGATCAGCTAGTTCTGCCAATGTCAAGTATTTAAAGTCTTCAGTTCTAAGTCTTCGAGTCTTCAAGTCTTCGTCGTAATGGAATTAATGTGGATGACAAGAAATGTGGGCCGTCTTTCGCAAAAACAAAAAACGATCCAATAATATACATAAATAAATAAAATAAATAAATATGTTCCGACATTTTAACACCCAACGCCATCTAGTCTAGGTACTAGATAACTAATATTAATACTTACATACATTTTTTTTGTAAATACATACATATCATTCATTGTAACCACCCAAACTCTAAAACAAATATTTGCAGATCATACAAACATTTGCCCCGACTCAGGAATCGAACCCGAGACCTCTTGCACAGCAGTCGCATTCGCTACCACTGCGCCACAGAGGCAAAGTCAAGGCAAGTCTTCTTTTTCTTTTTTTCAAGACAACTCCCGCATTAGGAATATAAATTCCTGTGTCGCGGGGATCTTTACAAACATACATGAAACGGACACAAAGTACACTCAGACTTCGAACAACAATTTCTGGATCACACAAAGTGTTGTCCCATGTAGGATTTGAACCCACTAACAACCCACTAACACTTGGCGCAGTAGGAAGCGGTGTGGCGACCACTGAAATCACTAGGCCAACCGTGTAGTCACAGTGATTAAAATAAAGCTATATCTCAGTGACAGTTGAGACTAGTGTTATTTTAGAACTTGCGAACAGCATCTCAGGTAAGAATTTTTGTACTTATGTTATAATACATATTACTCTTCATTTGTGATAAAATTGACACATATAAGTGATACGAAATCAAATTTAAACATGACGCTTATTTACAGTTGCTACGTCGAGTTCGTAGACGCTGCAGGGATTTCATAACAAACCAGATCGACTCATAGTCCACGAATGATAGACACAGGAGCTGATTATATACTTCTGTCTTCTGTATAATCTACCGTACTGTATGGTTGCGGTCTATGGTGCGATATCTACTTCACGATTTCATGATGACCCTGATGAAGACGTTTCATGATGACCCTTGAGAATAGCTTATAGACGTGACTTGGAAGGGAAATGAGTTGGTAGTTCTTAAACCTAGTCTTGTCACCGTCTTTGAAGAATAAGGTGACCACACCTCTACTTCACGCCTCTGGGGTTCTCCCTTCGAACAGGATAGCGTTAAAAAGATTTTGACGCTGCCTTTAAAGCATATGTCCAAGAGTCCAATAAATAGTAATGAACTATCAAGCGTCTGTATAAGTACGTTATTCATACTTCATACATCCTCATATATTCATAAATTCCCGTGGGAGAGTCACGCTTCGGCATGGGCCGGCTCGACCAGAGTGATACCACGGCCTCACTGAAAACCAGTGTGAAACAGCGCCTGCGCTGTGTTTCACTGAGTAAGTGAGGATACCGGAGGCCCATAACCCAACCCTTCCCCTCATCCCCCTCCCCATCCCCCAAGGCCGGCAACGCACTTGTGACGCCTCTAGTGTTATGGGTGTCCGTAGGCAACGGTAATCGCTGACCATCAGGCGATACGTCTGCTCGTTCGCCCCGTATTCCATAAAAAGAAATACGGTCTTCTACTTATACTGTATCAAGTGATGTGTAATATTGATTACTTAGATGTATTCATTGAAAGTGATTTTTATAACTTAATCTAGATGGATACCAAAGATTTTCTCTTTCTGCATTATTAATTAATACCCTTGTCTATTCCTTCAGAGTGTGAATGCTTTTTTATCAAAAATAAACTATAAATCTTCTAACTCAACGGCGGTGCCTAACTAGTTTTAAATCGACCTAAAATATTTTTCATAGATTGAAAAGTTGTGTTTTGATAATAGGAGTGACATGGTCTCTAATATTCTAAACTTTTATTTATGTAAAGAAGAGGGTGCATTTGAAGTCCTGGCTACTTTTGCCGAAACGTAGTTCTCTCACCACTAAAATCTGATATACATTATCATATTTTAGTAGTCGATAGAATATGGTTACTTTAGTATTTAAACTGTTAAATAACTGATCAGAGTTGAAATAGTTTAGCTTGATGCTACTACATGCCCACCACGCTACAGCCTATGTTTCCATTTCTAGAACCAATTGATCAACCACTAATTCCACAAACAAATTTATGAAACATGGCAATTTTTCGGGTGCTGATTAATGTGAGGCAAGTGTTGGTTAATGATATTTGTGATAGTGCTGTGATTAATGATTAAGGATCTTGAAAGATTGGATGGAAACCCAATTCAGTGACTACATGAAAAAAGATGTGTTATAAATATAATACAACGAATAACTTAAAAAGCTGTACTTAAAATCTAGCTTTTTCAGTCCAAAAGTAGGTTTCTCTTATTTATTACTTTTCATTAAAAAAGAAAAGGAAATTACCCTAAATTACTGTCTACAAATGCGTATTATGCTGATCACCTATAATCACATTAAAAGCTTTGAAAAGTCCAATGATGGATATAGGCTTCGCTTGTGAATGGAGGCTTTAACTAACTATCAGTGAATAATTTAGGTTGACACATATTTTCTTTTACATACATTCTCAAGTATTTATTTATACGGGCGATTCGATAAGCCTTACCGCTGCATGGCACCACAATTGCAAGAGAAACTCTTTTTTATCGTGTTGAACATTATCGTAGACGGCAACTGTCAAAATTTATGTCGAATCGGACTCGCAGTTTTGTTGTGACCGCATATGGAAGCGGACGTGTCGGTGGTTTTTAGGAAAATGGAAAAAAAAACCATATCAGTCGGTGATTCGATTCTTGTTTTTGGAAGGACAATCGCGCAATTAATTCAAAGAACGCAGTGGATGTTTTATTCGTTGACTCTTTTGCTTCGATGATGACCGTCAAAAATTGGTTTAACGTTGTCGCACGACTTTTTTGATGAGCCAAGTCCGGGAGCTCTCAAAACGGCTACCACGGAGGATGACGTGACAAAAAACCATGACAACGTACTGGCAAACTGTCAATTAAAGATGTGCGAAATTGCTGAGACAGTAAACATCTCAAAAGACCGAGTAGGTCATATCCTACATATGACATTTTGGGCATGAGAAAGCTGACGGCGCAATGGTTGCCACATTTGCTCTCTCCGGACAGCAAGCGAAACCGTGAGACCACTTTAGAGCAATGTTTAAGCGCGATCCGAAGGAGTTTTTGCGTCGTTTTGTGACAGTAAAACATGGATCTACTCATGCACACCAGAGACCAAAGAATAGTCAAAACAGTGGACTAGAAAAGGTGATGACCACCGTTTTATTTCACAAGGCAAAACGGTCACAGGGTTCTACTGTGTCAAATTATTAGGCCGATTATAGGATAAGTACTTAGTGGACTGTCCTCGTATTTACATACCTATAGTTCCTGTAGGCAATGTATAGAATCGCCTACAGTAACTATCATAGGAACTCTTACTACGTCTGAAAGTTTTTCTTTACATGAATCATTGAGTATGGGGTCAACAATGTGGTTGGGAAGTTTCTGAATGTTAACGGTGTTTTATTGACCTACATGCATCATTTGGTTACGATTTTTTCATCCAATGTATGTAGTCGTATGCTTTAGGTGTCATTTAAAATAAAATATAATAAAAAAATGACCAGGATAAATGCAAACACAAACACTTAAAAACATATATGTGAGGCATACACAGCAATTTATTTAAAAAAGAGAAGATAGCGAACTGTAAAACAGTTTTCTTTATCCCGTAGTGTACCTTATTTGTCCCAAATTTGTCCCTGAACCATCGTTGTGACAATTCTCACGTACCTACTTACTTATTAAGGGTTCTTAGAACCGACTTAAAAAACTGCTTTCAATTCCATTCTCGTAAGTGCAAAACTTTGGTTTGATGTGGTTAAATTAATAAATCTGAATGTCTTTGCCCCAGTTTTTTAGAAAGGGTTAAGATTAAATTAAGGACTCTTTTTTTGAAACAGCTGATAAAATGTACTCACTAAAATTTCACAGAAATAGCTGAGTTCCTGGGTGATTTAGAGCTAGTCATTTGTAGTTAAATTCAGCGCAGATGGAAAAATTAACACTACACTTTGTTATAGAAAGCCAGATCTATAGACAGTCGACCAATCTTAACATTTGAAAGCTATTTGTATCTCAAAGATTACGTTGATAAATCAGTTTCTGCTGCCCTTCTAACATCTGTGGCCATTAATACTAGTAGCTGCAGCCCTAAAAAGTCCATAAATAGTCTATCTAGAGAACTTCTATACCGTCAAAAGCTGGATTTGTGCAAATGAACTTGGGCTAAGGCACGATAGATTTTAGTATTAAAAATATTTAGACCTACATTTAGTATAATGTTACTGTTATAAATTCGGTACTCTTTGAAAATAACGACTGTCAGTCAAACGATATTTTAATGAAAATTTCAATATCAATTTTATTATTACTGAAACCAGTGCCTATGATCTCTCAATGTCACATGAAAATTAAATGCTTTTTAAGAAATCATTTTTGGGTTTGACAGAAAATATTGTAATAGGAAATTATAGTGAATAGGGAGTCATGTTCGACGGTTTAACATCCTTAATCAAAATTATACGGGTTACTATTACAAATGCAAATTCAAGTACTTTACCCTCTTTAATAAAATATCTTAATAGGTTTAATGTTTCTGTTCATAACGGCTCTCAAAATTTAAGGCATTATGATGTTCAGATATTTTCCTAAATTAATCATTTTTAAGTCGAGTTCGTAACATACTTTGTCAGTAAAAGGATAATTAAAATATAGAAAATTGGGTTAAGGATTTCAAAATTCTTACTGATGAGTCTACAGTTTATCGGTTCCGGTCCGGTTTAATATAAGACCAATAATTGTCGCTCTTTGACTAAATACAAAATGATAAACGTAAAACATTGGTACTTGAGTATTTGTAACTTATATTTGATGGTGTAAGGCGTGTTGAATACATAAATATTAACATTTATTTACATGAAGGCATATGTTATTGTATTCTTTTATTTCACAAACTCGCACATGTATACCTGCAATACAAAGTATGCAACATAAGATAGCACACTGTCACTTTGTAGATTCTGCGTAGTGCCCCTATTATCTCTCTGAATGCCAGCAACTTTCACGTTTTTCGGTAATGTGTCACTTGTAGGCCTGGGATCGCCACCAGGACAGTTAGCGTACATCATATTGTGATCACAGTCCTGCAATAAATATTAATCGTATCAATTACTCTTCATCCGTCTTTATATTATATTCTTGCTGCCAAAATGATTTTGCTCTACCTGAAAAAATGCAGTATGGTGACCCACACTATAGCGGCTTAGTGAGAAAAACAAAAAGAAACATGAAAATATGAATAATGCTTTAAAGATTATTGTTCATTATTAACAAATTTATACAAAATTATGCCAACAAGACGTCAAAAATACACAAAAAAACATGATTTTAACACATTTTGGAAGGTTGAAATGCCTAGACGGATTGTTGCAGAATCAATAAGATTTCGCTTACATTAGGTGTGGACACAGCTTTTAAAAAAATATTTGTAGTTAAGTAAATATTCTAAATAATCAACACGCTAATTAAACTATATTTGATTAGTATAATCGTACTGATTATAGAAGTGTAAAGTTCTTTTCTTTTCTTCTTAGGCATAAAATATAACGATATTTCATCCAGATTATATTATCAGTCCCTTTCAAATTATTATGAAATATATCTTTTGAATTTGAATTTAAATTGTAAACCTCAAATTGGTGCTTAGGTATCATTGTCAGCCATTTCTAATAATTCATTTAATTACAAATATTGCTTAATTGAAATGAAACCGAATTTAAAATAATATATGAGCAATAGTCGTCTGAATCTTTAGAAGCTTTTTATATAATTTCAAATAAATTTAATCTGGTAGTAAACTGCAAAAGTGTATGCAAAAGTTTTATTACTCAAAAAAATATAGCTTTATTTTAATAACAATTTAAAGTCAAAGAAAATTTATGACTTTGATAGGAATGCAATACATTTCGAAACTGCGCATTTCAATCAAGATCTGCAAAACTTGCATAATTCACCTGAAAAACGTCACCTTCAGAGACAATTACTGAAAATTTTTGCAACGTGACTGCTTGCTCGTAGGGGCATATTTTGGGCATGTCGAAAAGTGCATCCAATGTACATCGCCGAAATTGAGCTCGAGCACTGCAAAAGAAAGAAAAGAATATCGCACATTTGTCACCCCAGCCTTGTCTACACGTTTCAATTTTATTTTTTCCGCGTTGTTGGGTCAGTTGTGAATTGAAATTGTTTCACTGGTAGTTTCAAAGCACTCTGAAAGTGCTATATGCTTTTATTCCACTGTTTATTTATTTCATATCACTCTCTATAGAATAGATGCAGTGGAGGACATAATGCTAAAAGCATTGTCTGTTAGTCTATGATGTAGTTAGTCAGATGCTGTAGATATGAGTCAATGTAGGGACATTAAAACGTTTTGTAAAGTTTTATTCAAAGAATGAAGCTTTAAATGAAATATTTTTATAAAAACTTCGAGAAGGAGAGATGAGAAACAAACTAAAGTCGATTTAAGTTATCGTAGTAGTAAAAAAAGGAATAATTGAAGAGGAGATGTTGAAAGGTAAAAGAAGAATTCACAATAGAAGAAAACTTTTTAAAGAATGGAAATTTCTCACACGATTATAATAATAAATGACAAAAAATAAAGTATGCTCCAGTGAAGCGTTTCCAGTTAAGAAATATTAAGTTTCGTTGACTTTTATTTACGAAAAGCATTCGATATTTTGTTGCCAGTTGCAAGTTCCTTTGCAAGGGATCGGGGATTTCCTAACAATCCAACACTAAAAACCATGACCGCTTACATTTTCTTTTTTTTTCTTTTTCTTTTTTTCCTTAGAAAAATTAAACTGTAATATTAGTCGTATCTTCAAAAAATAATTTTTAATCTACACTCTTTGTACTAACCAACACATATGAAAATGCGTATCAAAGTGGGTCCACTCGTGTGTTGTGTTCTTTTGTTCATCGACTAATGTCTTGAATAGAGAATAGCAATTTTCCCAAACATCTTTCGCGCCATCAATGCATATTGATAGTAGATCATATTCTGAAAAACAATTATGTTGATGATGATGATAGTACATCACCATCATGTACTTTTAGCTGATTAGCCAGTCTCAACGGAGACTTGCCGACTACGCACGAGATAGTACTTTAGAGGTCCAGTAAGACTAGCAGTTGCTTTAACTACAACTTTTTCACAAGTAGACTAATACATTCTAGAATCAAGGTCACTTGTACTCATACTATTAATTATTCTAATTAAGTCCTGACCGGTTTCGCTCTACGGTAGTATCAAAGGTTACATATGAGTTTAATTCTATAATGTATCTTAACAAGTTTTACCAAGTGCCGAAAATTGAGAGCACAAACTAGATTAGAAGTCACTTTTAAATTCAAGTTGATAGAAAGAACTATTTTGGGTGCTTTAAATCAGTACTGCGATAATTGTTATTATGAAAAGATTGAAGACTCACTAGATAGAAACCACTCGTTGTCACACACGTTTGTAACGACATGCATATGGCCTTTAATACTTTCCTCATTGAAATGACTATCTGTGACATCTTTGCAGTCTGAATTCCAATCAATAGCGCAATTTGTAAGATGTCTGATGGCTCTGTAAGAAAATCAATATTCTTTGTCTAATAGTATCTTTACTGTAGATATATATAGTACCATCATGATCATCGTTCATTTGCGTTCATGGTTTTGATTTGCTTCCTTAGTGGGTTTTAATGGTTACCACGGGATTAATATGGATGTTAAAATTGTTGGTAATATTTTATTATTATCTTAATTATCATAAAAAAATTTCAAAATCTAGCTAGACATTTGAATATACATAAATGTGAAATAAGTAAACAGTCTCAACTGTTATTGCAAGCAATAATCCCTTCAGATGCCACCTCCGCATTATATTAAGCTTTTACACACGAAGTTAATTTGTAGCATAGCAGAAAATTCTTGCATAAATTATTCTTCATTCGTCTTTCGTTTTATATTCTTGGTAATTATAGTTTCTACATCTTTTTTATGTTTTAACTGCCAAAATGACTCTGCTCTGCCTGCAAAAATGCAGTATAGCGACCTACACTATGGCGGCCAAGTGAGATGCTTTTTCACGCTCCGCTTAAAGGACCCGGAATCATAATGGGACGGAAACAAATCCACAGCTCGGCACAGGAAAGAAGGCCTGAAGTGATGAGTTTGAGGGCATATGTCTACCACTCTAGAGGAAGTGAAAAAAGGGACTGAGGTTTAAAGAGCTCCTAAGCTCCATGATAAAGGCGATAGAGGACTGCCTAGCTTCTATCCGACAATTACACGTTACTTTGAAAACTTACCTACACCAGTCATAAACCTTGGATGGCATTGGAGGAGCCTTTCTGCTGGAATTATACATCAACGCAGCTTCAACTGTACAATTTAATGCGTATTTAGAAAAATCCTCACAGTTAATGTTCTTGAGGATGGTTCGTTTTTCGTTATTTTTATTCAGAGGTACTACTGGCTCAAATTCGATATCGTCTGATGGTGATGAAACTTTAACTTTGCGCTCGTGCTCGTCATATTCATGAAAATCTAGAAATGGTTATGAAATTTTGTTGTTCTTAGCATTTATGTCTTTTGACAAGTAAATTATAAATGACTTATAATACACAACATTAAAAAAATCTGTACCAGTCCTATAAATCTATTATAAGTCTCATATCATGTTGTTGTTCACGATAAACTCATGACCAATAACATGATACGAGAATTATATTAGGAAATTACCGATTTTCAAGTTGGTGCCTCGATGGCCCAGCGGTAGCGTTTGCGACTGAAGTTCCTGAGGTCTCGGGTTCGATTCCCGGGTCGGATCAAATGTTTGTATGATCTGCAAATATTTGTTTCGGAGTTTGGGTGTTTTCTATGTATGATATGTATGTATTTATAACAAAAAAGTATATAAGTATTATATCAGTTGTCTAGTACCCATAATACAAGCTCTGCTTAGTTTGGGACTAGATGGCGTTGTGTGTTAGATGTCGGAAATATTTATTTATTTATTATTATTTATTAATTTTACTGCGTGCCTACAATAGCTCAGTTACCATTACTCTTAGACCAAAGGGGGCCGAGTGTGATTAAAAGCTTAGCTAGTAATACTATATTCTTAATTAATATTAGAATTTGTAGGTTTTAGACTAGCATCCAAAGGAAAAAATCTTCGAAGAACCCAGCAAAGAGATAAATAAATAAGTAAATATTAAAAATGAATAGATACAGAAGGTGCAGGTAGGTACCATTTATAATGCGGGAATAATACAAAAGCGAGAATAATTAATTAAGCCTATAATTTACATATTAAAAACATCTAATTACTATACTCACAAGCAATATTAATACATTCGAAAAGGAATGTTATAATATATAAAGTGTTCATATCTCTTTTAAATTATCATGCATGATTTATTTTGTATAATTTCTCTAATTTTCTGATTATTTAAGTATTTTGTCAAGGTTGACATTTTCTTATTTTTGACACCAAAGGAACTATAGATTTATTTTAGTTAATCTGTGATAGAGAGATGGAAAACTCTTTATTTGTACACCGTATTTCAGTTTTACAAGAGAGTACAGAAAACGACAAATATATGTTATGCAAAGGGCGGCCTTGTTGCCGAAAGCAATCTATTCCAGGCAACCTTAGGATGGATCAAAATATATCGGAGAGACAGTAGCAGTGAAAGGTGCAATGAGTTTTGAGGATTTTAAAATTATAATGAATATATTTTACTGGAAATAAATATATATCTTCATACATGCATATTATGTATAGGTACCCATGCATATATTAGAGTATACATATAATATATATATATATAGTTATATGAAACCTATATACGTATATACATACACCTACACACATACATACATTTACACATATACGTACATATATAAAACAGCTATAATTATTCAGTTATACTACGTATTAAAGATACATATTCGTGACTGACTCGTTTATGTCGTATAAAATTCTTGAACCATTTTCTTAAAACTATTTACTGTTGGCGCTTTTCTAATGTTTACCAGTAATGCATTCCAAAAGTATTAAAATTCAAATATATTTCTCTTTGTGAATAAAGCAACGATAGCTTTTCTTTTGGTAGACAAGGAAAATAACATTTCGGCTCTTTTGCGTGTTAAAACAAGAAAATAATGCATCTAGTAAATAAAATTTCTCTTTCTGTGGGTGCTAAAACCCAGAAACTATAAAGCACCTCCAGGATTAACGTCCTTCATAAGCGCAAGCAAAGTGAAAGGTGAGGTCACCTGTGACAATAGCAAAAGCAGGCCCGGGTGGCGACACGGGCGCTGTTTAGCGACACAGTTTGGATTTAGACACAGCTGTCTAGGTATTATTATTATCCAATAACCAAAGCCAACAAAATGATACAAAAGTACTGTAATACGATTCAGAAAAAAAACACTTAGAAATAATACTTTCAGTAAATATTCTAAAAAATCACACTGGGATATGTTTGGTGTCTTAAAATACATCACTCGAATTATTTCAAGCCGATCTTGATTCATACCTTCTGTGAAAATGTGAAAGCTCCTTTACAGCACGTCTTAAGAGTTTGATCCAATTTTTATATTTCCTTTACTAGAAAATTCTTTTTATTTCTGACATAGATCTCACCATAAGTCACAAGTACATTGGAGGATAGGATTCTGTGAGTATTATTCTATCCCTTTACAATCCAAATGTACTCCGTGTGTTGTTTTTGAGTACATTTATGGCGCTTATCTTATATTTAGAGATCTGAAAATTAATGGATCTGAGTACTCTCTTATGCATTTTATTCTTATCAACTATTGATATTTATTTTTTTGAAGATGTTGAATGCAATGTAATGATTTATTTTCCCATAACGCTCAATAGAATGTATACAACAAGAATAATAAAGAAAACAAGTATCTAGTATATCTTTTATTGAAATATATAAAATTCTAGCAGACCCGGGAGTTTCGTACCGCCATTTTTATTAGCTAATTGCCGAAAAACTTATTTTTATTTTTGTTTTGTGCACTAAAAATGTTACACCTCCGGTTTTCTTCCATTTTTATTTTAATAGATACGGCTTAACCACAGCTCTGATTTAAATAAAATCTGGTGTGGAGATACTTTGATACTTGTGGAAGGAGATACTTTTTACCGCGATAACTGACATACACGCAAGCGGAGCTGCGGGTAAGAGTTAGTAAAGTCAAGTTACAATACCGATATGTTTACTGATCATACAGTTATAACAAATAACGAATTACAAAAAAAAACGCGACTTCGTCAATATCCACCATCTTTATTATTTTATTAAACTAGCTGACCTGGCGAACTTCGTAACGCCATATTCATATCGAAGGTTTTCTGAACTAATGAAAATCTGATTTTAGTAAGCCTGTGTTAACTTCCCGAAGCCCCGCAGTGACAATAAATAAGCAGCCTAAGAAAATATAACCCTAAAAAAAATATAACACCTCCGATTTTCTTTTAAATTTTTTTATACAAACCTTGTTCTGACAATAACAAACACGAAAAAAAGAATTGTTCAATTTGATGCGGTCGATCGAAACTTATGCAATAAATATATTTTTATGATACATATATATATATATACATATATACAATATATCCAAAGGCGTATATAAGTTATGACAGTTAATAAACTTTTTCTCATGTTCTCTTTCATAATAATGCTCTCATTTATGAAGTCTATTACATAAATTTTCTTTAGTCTAATAAACACCAATTACCATCGTTGTATTAAAAGCAGGGAAAGATTGATATTGATGGTATAATATCTGATACGCAAGTTTTCGTAGGCTTAACGAGGAATTTTATGTTAATAGTATTTAGGTGTAATATATTAACTAACAATATTATGTGAAACTACCACGAAAATGTTTGAATAATCCTAGGTAATCAGGATAAGATACAGGTGAGCCAGCCTCAACTGGGGTGTTGCCACAACCTCGAAGACAACTGGTACTGGGCAGCTATTTCATTAGTTATTTCTGACTGAAATAGGTTACTGGAACCTCAAAAAGGAAACCAATGTAATTTTAATTCTTTAGTAACTTCTTAAAGTAGTCGGCATCGGCAATCACTAGTTCGGTTTTTTTTAAAATAAGTAAATAAATAAATATTTTCGGACATTTTAACACACAACGCCATTTAGTCCCATCCTAAGCAGAGCTTGTATTATGGGTANATACATATTATACATAGAAAACAACCAAACTCCGAAACAAATATTTGCAGATTATACAAACATTTGACCCGACCCCGGATTCGAAACCGAGACCTCATGAACAGCAGTCGCGTACGCTACCACTGCGCCACCGAGGCAGATACTTTGTCCAATGAATACCATAGAAAATATCCTAAATTTATTTAAAAAATATGGTTATAATATTTTTCTCTCCCCTTGATTCCTTCTTATGGTAATATAAGAGACGATAGACACTGTGTTATCAGTATGGTTTAAAAAGCCTATAAGGTACAAAAGGTTCTGAGAAAATCTCCACTATATTATGGGCTGGCTTATTGAATTAAACGCTTTTTTTTCGAAGCTCGGCTTGAAGTCTATTATTTACGAGAGCCTTCCATAACCCAAGTATTACGAAAATTTGAAGTTGTGTAGAAAGACTGTTATCGGCATTGTCAGGGCTTCAACTTGCCGTCACGATTGCTATAGGTATTCAGGACTTATGTCGTGGGAGAGCCACACTTCGGCATGCATGGAACGGCGTGACCGGAGTTATAACAAGGCCTCACAGAAAACCGGTGTGACACAGCAACTGCGCTATGTTTTACCGAGTGAGTGAGGATATCGGAGGCCCATAAACCAGCCCTCTAATCATCCCCCAAAGGCTGGCAACACACTTGTAACGTCTCTGATAATGCGGGTGTCTATGGATGGTGGTAATCGCTAACCATCAGGTGATACGCCTGCTCGTTTGTCCACTATTCCATAAATAAAAGAACCAACTGATTAAATGATTTACGAGGCCCGTCATAGAATGATTTGGCTAGAATTGAATTAACTTTTCAATATGTTAACCTACGTGGTTACCACAGAGCTGCAGAGCCGCAACCCTTCTTGAATAAACGCTGTGGTTTCTAAATATCTACAACTCTTTGTCCCAACAAACTTTCCGAACTAACTCTCGTGCCTAAATCCAATTTTCCTTTGAGAGTGACAAAACCTCTATCTTTATCTAATATTCTATATGCCGGTGAAAGAATACGTAAATAATAATAAGTAATACAAATTACACTACGAACTATTTTGGCTGTAAAAGAGGATTTTGTGCTTATGTAAATGGGATTCTTGTGTCAGTCACCACAGTTGTAACCACAATTCACATTATTGTAACCGTAATTACGAACCTCTATTTCTTTGTACAATATTAAAGGAAAATCTGTATCTGCCAAAGATCTTGTGTTCCTCTGGTGAATAATTTGAACGACATGCAGTTACGCAAAACTGTTTCTGCTGTAAGGCTGAATACATTTATCGGTGGGGTACAAAACGCAAGTAACAAATAATTTATTTCACTTCTACAGAATTCAGTATATTCATAAAAATATGAATTCAAACTTGATTACATAGAAACCAAAGAGGGTAATAGTTTTAGTAATGGTCCAACACAAGCTAAAAATAAAAAAAAACGTACTACACGCTCACTTAATCGGGTCTTCATAATCCACGAATGCCCTACTTACACCAAGCTGATACTCTTATACTGCTGAAGATAATTAACAAACATAGCTAAGAGCATTCACAAGGAAACTGGCTTTCAAATAAAAAAAAAATATTCAAATCTTTTCATCCGTTAGAAAACTACAATTCCACAGACAGACACACACACAGAGACATTGACGTGAAACTTATAATACCCTTCTTTCTTCAAAAGTTTTAATGTAGTCGTGATATAGTTTTTTTAAACTTTTTCTTGTTCTTGTTACAATTGCTTGATGAGCCACAATAACAACTTCTCCTCGTCATGCCCAAAAATGGCCACTAGTAGCCAGAACTAAGGGACAGACAGGCAGACAATTTAAAAAAAAGTCATTTTGGTACATGCACCGTGTATAAATACATTAAAATGCATATAGTGAAAAGCGGTTATTTTGATATTACAAACTGACATTCCAATTTTATTTATTTGTATAGCTGACTTGCACACCGTGTTATGAAATAATCTGTAGAAAGAAACATCATTTATTTTTTTAATGATATATATTTTATATGGTTTCAAATATTTTGTGTGATGAAATTCACATCATATAAATCAATCAATAAAGAGATGAGAGTCGATTTGAGTGATCGCTACGGCGTCTCTTGTTTTCTTTTTGTAATATATATAAGACAATTAATCGGGATTATTATAATAGAATCAGCAAAATAAAACTTACCGTGTTGCTCTGATAATACAAAGCTTTTATTGAAGCATACATTTACGTAGTTTTACTATAAACTATAGTATCTTTACATACTAGGTATCTCACTCTTTTTATCGTTTAACCATGACTGCCATTTGTCAAAGTACGCCATCTAGTTGTATATGAAGATAGTAGGGTACCATTATATCAGCAGAGCAGGACGCGAAATCTTATTCCTTTAGATATATATATGAGCCTGGCAAAGTGACTACTCAGCCTGATGGAAAGCATCAGCTGAAACTAGGAGTTGTCGTCACCATACTCATTGCGAATGCACACAATGTTTTCACACAGTTTTTTTGGTTGGATCCGCACATGGCACACCATTATATGTCATCCACAAATTGCCATTCACAATCCGGGGAATGTTTGCACCCGCAAGACAGGATATTATTCTTATACAAGAGTTATCTTTTTATATAAAAAAGTGAATAAAACTTTCACATTCAATTGCTAAGGAATGTTCATATTTATATTCGAATAGAATTTCAAGTAAAAAACTAAATTCGCAGGTTTAATTTACAGTCACTCAAATTTGGACTGATATTTCAAAAAGGAAAAAAAAAGAAGTCGAATGAAATATTCGTTAACTTAGACACAAATACGAAAATAAAGTGCTAAAGTGTAGATCATTCCCACAGCTCATAATCATTAAGAATCTATTAAAACGCTATCAGACGTTTTCAATAGATCGCTTTCAATCGCCGAGAGTAACCGAGAGCCATTGTTAGCTATGTTTGCTGAATGCAATAATAGTTGGCTAAGTCCCACTGGGTATGAAGCGTATAATATCTGTTTCATTTTCAAGGAAAGAAGGAAAATATGTGGTACTATCCAGTAAATAAGAAAATTTATTTCTTTTTAAAAAGGAAGACAATCGTGTTGCTAGAATATCAGTTATTGCAACTAATGCGATAGAGAAATCTCATAAATTAAGAGTTTTTTTCGATGACTCCAGAAAAGTAAAAACTATGTTTTTTTCTAGTAAAGAATAATTACAAAAAAAATAAACATGAACAACCAATAAAACTTCTTGCGGGAGTAAATACGCTTACGATATGTATTAGGTACATACTATTGAATTGCCTGAAAGGTTGCACTGGCCTAGGGCCGTAAGCCACTTGTGGCTATGAATATATGAATTTTAGTCTCATACCTATAGCAGGCCTTGTTTACAATATTCCAAAGTAATAAAATGCAAAATATAAAACACAATACACAAAGGCTTAAGTTTCCTTACACACAGAAGCTGCTACAAATATTCCGAGTTTAATGCGAATGTAAGTACCAAATGGAACGTAGACAAAGTTTGAGTGCAACTGCAATTTTGAAGTTTTTCTGCTGGAATAAATTTATCTCAAGTGATACTTCCCTCATTGTAGAAAATTTAAAATGCATTTTGGTATTTTTTATTTAGATTGCAGAAAACTTTTTAGAATCGATTGGGAGGATAATCTTAAGAGGAGAAATAATAAAGAATTACTGTTGTCCTTTGATATCTGATATTCAAGCGTCACGAATTTTTGAGCGTCCCTAAAGACCAAAGAAAAAAAGGGCAGTCTTTGGAGTGCCTACAGAACTGAAAAACAAGTGACTTGTTAATACATTTTTTTAAATATATATTTGTAATGGAAGAGGGTTTTATCTTCTATCTAACCTGATGGTAAGTATAGATGAAGACGAAGGTGTTACACGCCCATCCAAAAGAAACCTGTTCACTCTACTCTTAAAGGCTCCAGAGTTTAACTTATCAGGAAAATAGACCCAGGCAGGTCGTTCCAAGCCTTGAAGACAACTCTCACCAAAACTGAGGTATCAAACCGATTAGTTAAATTTTTATGTATGTATGTCAATAACGTTTGGATGAAACTTTTGCCTGCGCCTAGTAGTCCGATAAAGGAATGAAGATGGCTCAATCAGTTCGAGAAGAGCCTTCGAGCACTCTCCAATGTGTATCCTATAAAAAACCGATAAGCTGGCAACTCGACGACGATACTCAAGGGTGTGTAGTCTGCTATTTGAAAGCTTTTGGTTGTTAATTAACCTACGGGCTCTTCGGCCAACTGAGTCCAAAGCTGCCAGATGATATTTAGCTGAACCGTCCAAGAGATGACCGCAGTACTTCATGCAAGATTGAACTTGGGCAGTGCAAAAATTAAGCAGCTGTTCAGAACTGAAGTACCGCCGAATCTTTGAAAGAATGTATAATTTCTTGGACGCCACTTGTATCATAGACTCAATTTGTTGGCCATAGTTGAGGTTAGGTGTGATGGTAATACCTGAAAGCCCTAGATGGTTAGTAATCGGTAAGGATACACTTTCGAAAATGGGTGATAAATCGAAGCTACTCTTTTTCGCGGAGAAAAGAAACGCAGATATTGCTGTCGAGCTATTAGATTATTATTTTTGAATTATTTTTGGTTTATGAAGAAGTATATTTATAAATCATGGAAAGGTTTCGGTGACGATGAGGCAAGTTTCATGAATTTTGTTTCCCCAAAAAGTGCTCAACGCGCCTAAAGAAGTTTTCACTTCAAAAATGATACAAGTTTACTCAACTTATTAATCTAAGTTGTGTCAAATACCCATATTAAGATCAAAAATATCTCGATCGGCAAAATATAGGCCTTTGATACGGCTCAATACATTTTCTGGGACAGTGATATAAATTAAATCATCCTTAACAAATGTCAGACAAAAGTGTCCATTAATCAGTTTTTTATATAATCAAACCTAGATTAGAAATTATATGACTTACTAAAACATTTCATAGCATCATCGATTATACCGAGTTATAAATACTACCGGCTAAGCCCCTGCGTACGCACATAGGAAAAAGCAGTTGTTTGCGCATTTCAATGCGAAGCGCATGTCCGTCGCGTAAAGAACACTACAGATTGATCATTTTACATACCTCGTGCTAATGGGACTTTCGGTTCACATAAATAGTATAAGTATTTAATTCTTTAAGTATAGGACTCCGACCATACGTATGCGTATGTGTTTAAACTTTCTGTTTTTTTTATTCATTAAAATATTGTTCAGTACTTACAACAATAATCTTCTGTGTTACGATAAGATAGGAAAACCCAGTTGTTTATCATTTCATTATGGCAGTTCAAAATCGTCGTAAAGCAACTACTAGAAGTGGTACAGTACTATTTATTGTGTTCTACATCACATGTGTCGGTATAAGTTCAAATGAAGCGGCAAAAATATTAGCAATTTTTCCAGCACCTTCTATAAGTCACCAGGTAGTTTTCCGTCCGCTTACACAAGCATTAGCTAAAAGAGGACATGAGATAGTTGTTATCACACCTGATCCAGCTTTTCCAAAAGGTAGCGATCCTCCTGCCAATCTTACAGAAATTGACGTCCATGATGTTTCATATGATCTTTGGAACAAAAAACTTTTAACAATCTCTGAAGGTCAAAGAGATTTGATCACACAAAATTCATTCATTTTAGACGTATTAACAAACCTGCAAGCTATTTATTTTGAAAATGAGGAAATCAAGAAAATTTTAAAGGATAAAAGTAAACCATTTGATTTGTTATTAATCGAAGCAATAGCAAAACCAGCATTAATATTTTCTCACATTTTTAAAGTACCATTAATACAGTTAAGCTCGGCTAGTGGTATTTATGATAACTTTGACATCATAGGAGCTCCTTCCCATCCGATACTGTACCCGGCAATTACTCGTCGTAGGATTCACAACCTGAGTGCATGGGAGAAAATATCGGAAATATACCAACAGTTTTTACTGGATACAATGATATTAAGGCACGAAGAAAAGGATAATGCAATGATTAGAAAATACTTAGGTGATGAGGCACCGACATTGAGAGAATTATTAAACAATGTGGATATGTTGTTCTTGAATTGCTATCCGATTTTTGAAGGAATTCGACCGGTACCTCAAAGTGTGGTTTATTTGGGAGGAATGCATCAGAATCCTGAGAAAGAATTACCAGAGGTATGCTTTTGTTGGTAAGGTTTGCTATTTTTAAGATGCTTATTGAAACTGTATTAAGATGTCTATTTAAAATTAAAATTATTTTTTGAAATACTACTAATAATTTAAATGTGTCCAGACTTAGACCCAGTTTAATAGCTATATCCTAACTTTACCTATTTTAGATGAATGAATAAAATGTAAATAATTCATCTACTGCATTAGAAATGAAATATCACACTTTAAATATTCATGTGCACAAATGTTGTACTTCAATGGTGCCTTATAAGTAATATTCAACAACACTATATAAACATAACGTCTAAAAATCAGTATTTTTTAGGTAATGTATCAAAAACATTAAATTTTAATCCTGAATATTTTTAAAATCAGATTTGTATTCCCCAAATGTTCTTTTCAAAATAAACTGACAATTAGGGAAACGTTTCAAAATATACATATATTAAACATGCACCCGGATATCAATGCTTTTTGTAGTAAAGTTTGTTAAAAAAAACGCCGTCGAACGCAAGGTGTCTCAAGGTCATCAGAACAGCAAATATTGTCAGATGTTTTTTCCGTACTATTTTCGAACGTCCATGGTCATAGTGAACTCATCAGATCATTGATATTTCCTAGTAATATATATAACAGAGTCGTGATAGTATTTTTGGCACTTATTTATTTTACCGTGGGAGAGCTGCGCTTTGGGAATGGGCTGGCTCGACCGGAGTGATACCAGGCCCTCACAGGAAACCGGTGTGAAACAGCGCTTGCGCTATGTTTCATCGAGTGAGTGAGGATACCAGAGACCCATACCCCTACCTCTACTCCTATGCCCCTCCCCATCCTCCAAAGACTGGCAAAGCACTTGTGACGCCTCTGGTGTAACGGGTGTACATGGGCGGCGGTAGTCGCTTACCATCAGGCGATACGACTGCGCCTTTGCTCCCTTTCCGTAAAAAAAAGGTTTTTCATATAAAGTAACTCAGGTCTTTCCCCAAAATTCAAAGTCATCACCATGCCACATTTAATTGGAAATAACAGACATACGTACAGAGTTACTTTCGAATTTATAGCATTCGAATAGGTATTGGTTATAAAAGAATGAGATATACTATACACTACAGTAAAGTAAATAAATTAATAAATCGCATTTTAATAAATATTTTTGGAACATATATTATTGAGTTGATGAAACACACAAAAACTCCAAATCAAATTTTTCAAAATAAAAATCTGGCTACATTATTAATGTCACTGAAATGCGACGGTAGAAACAATGCACTAACGAACATGATGCGTCAATAAACATTGGCTATGCAACGATTTAGCCGTAAAGCTTAACAGACAGAGTTTCTTTCGAATTTATAATAATAGTAGGAATGATAAATCTCAATAAAAAAACTTCTCTTTCATGTATGGTCCTGTGAAAATGACTCTACTCTGCCTGATGGAAAGCATAAGAAGAATTCAAGAGTGGTCACCATAGTCATTGGGAATGCAGACAATGCAGCATGGTGACCCACACCATGACGGCCTAGTGATGATCTGCATCATTGGGCCTCCGGTCTTGAACTCACGACACAACGGCACAAACGCTGTTATTTTACGTTGATCTTTTTGAATGTAGTACCGCCCTGGTCAAGCCGGCCCGTTCGTGCTGAAATCAGCGTGGCTTTACTACCTTGTAAAAAATAAAAATAATTGGAAAACTACTAGATATTTCTGAACAATCATAAACTTTTTAAAATACATTTGCTTTCAGGATTTAAAAGCATATTTAGATGCATCTAAAAATGGAGTAATTTACTTGAGTTTTGGGACAAATGTTGTACCATCAATGCTACCTAGAGAGAAAATTGAAACCATCATTAAAGTATTTTCCGAACTACCTTACAACGTATTGTGGAAATATGACAAAGATGTTTTACCAGGTAAAACGGATAATATTAAAATTGGCAAATGGTTTCCTCAATCTGACCTTCTCAGTAAGTTGTAGTTTGATTAATTTTATTTATTTACGAACTCTTATTTACATACCCACACTCATGCTTATCCCTAAAAGAGTGGATGGAGGTATATGAAATATTAATTTATTTATTTATATATCTTTATTGTATATATGCAAAATTACAAAGACAAAGACTCAAGTTAAGACCCTCTGTTTTAACTTGCCTTGCTTAAATTTGCCCTGCGTTCTCACGCAGGGCAAATGTAAGACAGCCGTATAAAACTGGCTACTAACTTTGTATTATAACACTATGGAGGTATTAATTTAAGACATGGTCAAATAACAAAAAGTAAAATCTAAAATAATTATATAAAGAGATAAATCCGTGCCTACGCTAATTTCATTCATCACTTGCATCTAGCATTTTCCAGACATCACAACACGTATACTCCACGACACTTACTACACTTTCCACATACACACATTCTCTTCATAATCACATCACACAAACCCACCATGAATTAATATATTTTAGATAAAATTGTATGAGGCCAAAGAGCAATCATTTGTAGATAAAAGGAAAATAATTAAAATATATATGGTACTGTCTCCTTATCAACTAGATATAAACTTTTGTTTACGTACTACTGTATCTTAATGTTATGCTATATATATATATATGTTTATGTTATTAAATGGTAATTTTTAGATGCCTAAAATAAACTCCTCGCATACACCATACTGCAATTGAATTGTATTTTCATTAAATTCTTTTCATTATCTTGTTTTTGTGAGGATAAATAAATAAATATATTATATTATATATTGACTGCCTCGGTGATACAATGGTAGCGTATGTGACTGCTGTGCTCGAGGTCTCGGGTCCGATTCCTGGGTCAGACCAAATGATCTGCGAAACTTGTATGTGTAATATGTATTTGTATCAGATGTGTATCAGAGGCGCTCATAGCCCAGTTGCACTCGGTGATTAGAAACAATCAGCGAGGGCAAGCAACGACGGCGCGGTCAGTACCTGGATGGGTGACCGCTGGTGGCATGTTACCATGAGCGTCTCCGTGATTCGGAGGTCACGTTAAGCAGTCGGTCCCGGTTGTTATCATAGGATAACAGTCGTGAAGCTTAGTTGGAGGCCTTCGGGCGGCTTAAAAACATCCANTAACCCTCTCCTGAGAGGAGACCCGAGCCCAGCAGTGGGACATTATGGGTTGTTGATATAATATGTATTTATTTGCAATGGAAATATATATTTATTTATATTAGTTGGCTAGTATCCAGTAGGTGCAAGCATTGCTTATTTTGGGACTAAATGGTGTTGTGTGTCGCGTGTCCACACTATTCAAAAATGAGAAGCAACACAATTAAATTTCTTCAAAATCTAATCTTGACTTATTCGAAGCAATATATATTATAAAGACACATAACAATTTGAGATAAAGTTTAATTATTAAATGCGCATTAATAAATACTCTAGAATGAAACTGTATGAATTGTTGTTTTTCCATTAGGGCATTCAAATATTAAACTATTCATAACTCAGGGAGGATTGCAATCGACTGATGAAGCCCTCACAGCAGGAGTGCCTTTGATTGCCATACCAGCATTAGGAGACCAGTGGTATAATGCAGAAAGATATGAATATCATAAAATCGGGATCAAGCTTGATATGGAAACTCTAAGTTATGATGACTTCAAAAATGCAGTAAAATCAATTCTTGACGATGACAGGTTTGTGTTCTTTTTATATAATCAGAGCTGTACCCTGTCACGGTATGCTGTGGCATGTTTTGGTTGCAAAAAAAAACATTACCACCAAGTATATTGTGCCCAAATTTTAGTTAAAACTTCTAAGTTTTTGCAATTTGATATTTATTTTTTATTTATTTATTTATTTTTTGAGGTATTCAAAAGTAGATTATATGTTGTTTGCACCGATTATATTAGAATATTTCTTTCAAAGTAGTCTACACTGTTTCCAGTATTCCTGTTAACACATATGAAGAAATATGTTCTCAGTTTTCAAAGGTAGTAGAGTTACGCTAATTTCAGCACGAACGGGCCAATTCGACCAGAGCGGCACTACACTGGCACAACAGATTAACCTAAAATGACAGCATTCATGTTGTCGTGTTTCTTTGGTGAGTGTAAACCGGAGGCCCAATGATGCAGAACCATCTCAATAGGCCGTTATAATGAGTATTCATGCTGAATTATTGCATAGTCTAAATTCGCAAAGAGTGTAGTGACCACCACTCTTGGATTCTGCTTATGCTTTCCGCCAGGCAGAGAAGAATCACTTTGGCAAGCCCATACTTAAAAATATAGGTATCTACCAGGTAACAATTGATTCTGGTGGCTGTCTTATGATATTTTTAAATTGTCACTAACATTTGTTTCACAGCTATCGTCGAAATGTTGTAAAGTTACGAGAGTTAATCCAAGATCAACCTATGAAACCATTGGAGCGTGCTGTTTGGTGGGTCGAGTATGTGCTGCGTCATAGAGGAGCCAAACATTTGAGATCTCCTGCAGCTAACATTACTTGGGCGGAATATCTCGAAATTGAAATACTTTTAATTTTACTATCCGTATTATTAATATGTTTTACATTAATTACGATTTCTTTGTTTTATAAGTTTAAAATTATTTCAAGACTTTTTGTTAAATATATTGTTAATGCAAGAAAGAAAAACACATGATTCAGTCAGTTGATCAAGCTGCTTTTAGAATTTACATTGTATTTTATGGTATAGAAAATAAAATACATGGATTAATTCATTATAAATTACAAATCCTATCGAAAATAATATTTGTATTACCGTGGCGGTTAAAATATGATGGAGGCAAGCACTGTATGCATGATACATATGTATGTTTTGAAGGCCGTGGTTTGAGTATGTAATAGCTGGATCCCTTACGAATAGCATAGCATAGTTTTAGTCGGCAGTGCACGTTTCACGTGCGGGCTACGTCTATAAGTGATTGTTAACTGCCGCCACCTTCACGCAACGTATTTTATTCCTTTTCAGTGGAGGAAAACATTAAAAACACGGAAATTTTTTGGACCACGAACCAGCATCACAACTGACAACATTCGTCGCGTAGGAAATTCACTTTGGAGTACCGTAGAATGAATTTTCGAGACATTTTAACTGAACTCAGCATAAGTATTAGGGTAGGATAAAGTCTGTCATCCACGAACACCTTTAATATCGCAAACGGTGTGATGGTTGCCTAAGCTGTTGAATTTCTAGTGGAAATTCGCCGTGCGTCTCATACTTGATACAACATCGGAACTGGTATGGGAGGTACTGAAATACCCCCCTAGAGTCCGGATTTATCACCCTACGACTACTACGTGTTTAAACTACTGAAAAAACTCCTCGAAGTTAAATATTCAACACCAACGCCGAGGTAGAGGAGTTCATGCACATATGGCTATCCGAGTTGCCTAAGGAATTCTTTGATACTGGTATCTAAAAGCTTCCGGAAAGCTGGATAAAATGCGTAACTAGTCAGGGGAAGTACCTGTGAGAAACTGAGAATTGTAAAATTTATCAATAGTAAATAAAAGTGTGAGAGTATTTGTCTCAATCATATTTGAACCGCCCTCGTAAAAAATAAAAATTTTAGCTATAAAATTTTAATAGTTAAAATGTTATATGCAGTTTTTATATCATTATTTTTCATGTTACTTTAAACACTGCACGATAAATCGTTTGAAATTCATGCACAGGCATAACTTTTTTCTTCTTTACCTCATCTGGTGCAGCACCGATCATAGACAGCATTTTTTTTTAAAAAAAACCTCTACTAAGTCTGATAATCAGTTGGTTGACTTTCCTGAGCTAGCTTTATTCACTACTGGCCACATGTTTTTTCAAATGAAATCTTTCCAAAAATTTGCTCTAAATGGTTCAATAACTGCTTAAATTGTACTTCATAGCGTTTTATGATATATTATGTACTACAACAGCGATTTATATAGATAGAACAATTGTTATCAATTTATTATTTTACCAAATAAACTGTTGATAATTGAGTAAATATGAAAATATTTTATTTCTAATTAACTATAACCATTATTTGTTTATATCCATAAGTCGTTAATACTGTTTGTTTTCTAATTAAAATAAAATGATATATTTGGCTATGATCATCACTTTATGGGACAAATTGTCACCTTTGTTCTTTTAGCAACTTATACGACCCTAAACTTATAAGAAAAGAATCTATTCTTACTTTAGAATCAATTTCTTAAAGACTAAACGTACTTGCAATCAGGTGACTCATTTTCTGGATTGGGACATTAAAAGCTTGCGTTTTTTTCGATTTCTTAATTCATCGAACCTCTGGTCAGATATTATACGTATAAAAACGTTCACACTTTATACGTATATTTAAAAATCATTGACATTATCTCAGCCAAAAGACCACTAATACTATATTTGATCATGCTCCAAAATTTGCCACAATTACCGACCCAGTGTAATACCCTAATGGCTCCCCGCCACCTTTTGTATGTTGGACTATCTTCTGGCATTCCTATTCACGTTCTATCTTCCGGTACGCGGTTGTTTAACAATAGTATTGTATATGTACTTATGATTATATTTATTATGTAGTAATTGATTGTAAGCATTGTCATAATTGTTTATAATTACTTGTATTAATCACTGCGATTAGTCCCTGCAATATAGGCGCTGTTTTAGTTTGAACATTTTTACTTGTGTTATGCTCTATCAGTTTATCATGACAGTTCAAATACGTTACATCACATTTATTCCCAGTGTCTTACTGCTGTTTATCGTATATTTTATTACAAGTGTTTTCATATGTTCAAATGAAGCAGCAAGAATATTGGCAATTTTTCCAGCCCCTTCCATCAGTCACCAGGTTGTATTTCGGCCTATTACTCAAGCATTAGCTAAACGAGGTCATGAAGTGGTTGTCATCACACCCGATCCAGCCTTTTCGAAAGAAAATGCACCTGCCAATCTCACAGAAATTGACGTCCACGATTTATCATACAGCTTCCGAGAAGATAATCATTCAAAAATGTATAGGTATCAGAAAGATTCAATCACAGAAATGTCATTTTTATTGAATTTATTAACAAACATACAAGAAAAATATTTCGAAAATGAAGAAATCATACGTTTAATTAAGACCCCAAATAGAACGTTTGATTTGTTGTTGATTGAAGCACTTGCGAAACCTGCATTAATATTTTCTCACATTTACAAAGTTCCAGTAATACAGGTAAGCTCGTTTGGAGCTATTTTTGATAATTATGAAGTCATAGGAGCTCCTTCTCATCCAATACTATATCCGGCAGTCAGCCGTCGCAGAATTAACAACCTAAGTTTGTTGGAGAAAATATCAGAAATATACCAGCAGCTTCGTCTAGATATACTAGTGATTAGTCACGAAGAACAGGATAATGCAATGCTAAAAAAATATTTAGGGGATGATGTGCCAACATTAAGAGAATTATCAAACAATGTGGACATGCTACTTCTAAATTGCCATCCAATTTTTGAAGGAATTCGACCTGTACCTCAAAACGTAGTACATTTGGGAGGCCTCCATCAAAGCCCAGAGAATGAACTACCAAAGGTTTGTTTACTACCGTTTAATTTTAATAAAAAATGCAATTGTAATAAATATATTCGTAATAATTGTGAATATAAGACTCGTTGTTTCAACCGAGCTAGGGCCAATGCCTTTTTCGTGTAGTTGGTGGTGAAATTCGACCTTAATATTGTTGGAATAAGTAAGTTTAACCAGAAATAATCGTAAATTCACAATAAGCGAAAAACAATAAATTATTAATTTTTTTTTTTTTTAGTGGACTATCTGGTTATTAATTTAAATTGAATTAAAATTAAGAGCAGGTTTTAGCCCGTGTAAATTTATAAGCACATTTTGTACAATTTTACAAAAATGGTGGAAGATTTTTGAAAGTTTTTCTATAAAAACCGGCCAAGTGCTAGTCGGACTCGCGCACTGAGGGTTCCGTACAAACTTGTAGGTATATTATATGATTCAACTATAACTTTTGATTTTCTCAATTGTTCTGTTATCTGTGCTTTATAACGTTGCTTTATACCAAATTTTAGGATTCTGATTTAACGGGAACAGGGTACTTCCCGTTAAATGAATATAGGTATGATTTAAATGCAAGTATCGAAAATTTGCAGCATAATTGGCTGTATCTTTTGGTTACGTTGGCTTAGAAGCTTTCACGGCTCCAACGGAACTAGACTTAAGTATTGATAAGAATTTCAGCATAGTACCTCCGCGCTTTCCTAACAAAAAGGGTATTTAAAGACAGACAGACGGACAACAAAGTAATCCTATCAGGGTTCAGTCATTTCTTTTTAAGGTACGGAACCCTATGAAAACAAATTAGTAGACATTTTATTAATATATAATAAAAACTTTCCAGGATTTAAAATCATATTTAGATTCGTCTAAACAGGGAGTAATTTATTTAAGTTTTGGCACAAACGTCATACCATCTATGCTACCTCGAGAAAAAATTGAGACAATAATTAAAGTATTTTCTGAATTACCCTATAATGTCTTGTGGAAATATGACAAAGATGTACTGTCAGGTAAAACGGATAATATTAAAATTGCCAAATGGTTCCCGCAATCTGATCTTCTTAGTAAGTATTAATTTTACTAGTTTTATAATACTAAGCGTATAACCACGCGTAGTCACGAAGGCAAGGCTTGATATACATTAATTTTTCAGACTGCTCTGGTTATATTCCTAAGTAGACCTCGCTGAGGAATATCACCACAACACTCTAGTTCTAGCGTAACTCAGTATGGTGGAAACTGTTTTAAAACTGGTTCAATACTTTTAAAATGGGTCAATTTTCATACGTTGCTATATGAAACTTCCACCTTTTACGTAGCACACGCAATTAAAGTTTTCAAAAGAAAAAAAAACATCGTTTTGCAAAATATTTATAGATATTCTGAGGATGGAACATAGCTTGTAGACTTCTTCAATAACTAAGCTATATAATACTGAAAAAAGACTTCCTGAGGTTAGCACTTTCAACCAAACAAGCAAATTTTTTATCATTTCTGTAATACTATAAATAGTATTGATATTTGATTGTATACACGTCAAAAATGCTTATACAACTCTAAACTGCAATTTTAAATATTTATTATCTTCTTTTACAGGGCACCCTAATATTAAATTATTCGTAACTCAAGGAGGGCTTCAATCAACTGATGAAGCTATCACAGCGGGAGTACCTTTGGTAGCCATTCCAGCATTAGGAGATCAATGGTTTAATGCAGAGAGATATGAATATCATAAAATCGGGATCAAGCTTAATATGGAAACTCTTACATATGATAATTTTAAAAATGCAGTAAAAACTGTTATTAACGATGATAGGTCAGTGTCATAGTTTTTATTTATTTCAGTTTTTTTCTATGTCATAAATATTAGGATTTTTAATCAATAATAGAACAGGTGGTAGATGTTTGTGCGTTTTAGATTGCAATACCTAGTGGTATGAGACGGGATTTCTTAATAATTATGCTATGATCGATTCTAGCACCTATACTGATACATGTAAACTATTTGCACGCTTAATATAATCAGTACATAACAACAAGTCAGTACAAAGTGGGTACGGAGTGTCACCGCCGTCATTCGTACATGTAGTAAAAGCTAAGGGACCAAACTACGTGAGACAATACAATCATACCAACTCGAAGATACACACACAATAAAAAAGATTCCCATTCTTGATTCTATTATCCACTTTATGGCCTTTCTTCATCCTTGTCACCAGCCTAAAGTAATCCACTGCCGGACATAAGCCTCTTGCTTGGTTCCGTCCACGCCACATAGTTTCATTTCTCGGCTTCTCACAACCAGCGAGACACAGTCTTCCTTAACTAGCAGCTACCAGCAAAGATAAGACGCTGTTAATCGATATCATTAACTTTTATTTTCTAGCTATCGTCGCAACATTATGCATCTACGAGAATTAATCCAAGATCAACCTATGAAACCATTAGAGCGCGCTATTTGGTGGATCGAGTACGTACTTCGTCATGGAGGAGCCAAACATTTAAAATCTCCTGCAGCCAATATTACATGGGCCGAATATCTCGAAATTGAAATATTTCTCATATTATTGTCAGGTTTATTTTTTAGTTTTATATTTTTTAAGCTTATTTTGACAGATATGCTTAAAATTATTGTAAAAATACTTGTTCCTGGTAATACTAATACAAAGAAGAAGATCAGATGATTAATTTAGTTTTATCACTTTCTCATTTGTATTTTAGAAAATAAATTACTTCAATAAAATTATCGATTGACTGTATCTTATGGATTCAAAGACATCTTGTATAAATCATCACTTAAGAATGATGGTTGTAAACAATTGTTTTAATTCTTAATCCACCGTCAAAACTGATTTGCAGTAAGTTAATCATACCAATAATGCCTCTCTTAAGATTTAGTCCAATTTCTTTTTGGATTTTTGTCGGCTAACTCCAAGACCTCCAAAACTTTATGATTGTAAACAACTATACGTATGGGTATCGTAATAGCATTACACTCGAGAAAGTCGTCATCATCATTGATAAAAATTCAATTACACATCGATATTTTGTATTTAATTGATTCGTAAAGGTGGGAAGAAGAAAACACAAGAATTTTTTTTTTGGGTTAGAAGAGCTCTAGAATAAAGATCACGTTTTCATAAATGTAGTGTAGGACGCCCACGGATCAAGTGGGGTGATGATTTGGGTTTTTCCTACTCCAGCTTTTGTCAGCTTAAGATAGCTGACAAAGAGTAAGTTGTGATAACCCCATAACCGATCACAGTGCTATGCCTATTAATTGGAGGGGCCTGTGTTTAGGAGTGGGTTTCAGGAGGCTGGTGATGATGATGATGATTTAGAAATGCTATAAGTACATCTGAGATTCAAAACAATGGGTTTGCGGTAAAAGTGACTGGCTTTATTATTCACCATAGCCTTAGAGTTAAAACTATTACTTGGTAAAATATGAGTAAAAAACTAGGTAATAAATTGTTTTGCTTTAGTTCTCTATAAGTCGGTTTCTGCACTTTAGTCAAGAAGGACAAATTAATATAACCTTTAAGTATACTTTTATATCGGTTGTAGGTCAATCCTGTTAAAAATATAATAGCAATAAACTTAAAGTACGATAATTAACTGAAATGACCAAGGTGCGTGGAAAGATACGCAATTAAATTTATCACTATCCCCATAATTTAGGTGGAATCCAGTGTCAGCTTATCGCCAGCTCTTCTGACCTTTTCATAAGTTATATGAAGTTTAAATATTTTTTTGATAAATGACCATTTTTAAACGTATTGGAATAATCGTATTCAGGTAGTCTGTTCATTATTCTAAAGTCTTTGTCTTAACACAATACTTGCTCTCAAAGATAGCGTCAAGCTATATTTTGTTTGATTTTATTGTCATTCGTATTCTTTTTCCACTCCTTATCGTAGTTTAAAGTACAATGTAAATGATATAATTGTCATTCAAGCAATCAATGATAAATTTATTTACAGAACAATTATCGTGTAATGGATCAGATGTTTCTTTCATTTGCTCTGTCTCTCTTAATTCAGTTTGCATGTAAACGGTATACCCCTATTGAATTCTACTCTTAAATGCAACAAAACTGTATTAGTTGAAAAAAGGTATTCACTGACGTCCTATTGACTACTTGATTAATTTGAACTAGCAATTTACAAGTGCTTAAAGCGAAAAAAAAGGTTTCCGTATAATATATCTATGTGTTTTAGGATTTAGGGAAAGTTTCGTGAACTAAAAGTAAGGATAATTTCAATGTTAGTATATGTAATGCTACAAGATGTACGAATAAGTGTGCTAAACCTATCCTTATATTAGTCTATTTCTATTCTCTTGTGGCCAGGTTAATTTAAATTTTTATTTAAACCTACTTTAAAATCGTCTGTTATCGTGAGAGTTTTCATTACATTGTGATTCTCACAAAGATATGCATAAAACGGCAAAGGCAAGCAAAAGTCAAAACCAATCTTGTATCAAACCACCCTGCCAACGTGGTATAGTAGGTCAAAACATCAGTACATTATTAAGTTTAAAGTTATTGGTGATTACTTGGTTATTTTACCAAGTTTGTTACAATCGTCATGTAATTTCAAACGCAACTAATCAATGCCTACAATGAAAGCTTATACCTAGAATAATGATGGTTACTGTCTAGCAATCTAAGATCGGTGTGATTCATCACAGCTTCTTACCAAATGAGAGGAGTATTTTTTTTTTATTTGATAGAGGGTAAACGAGCAGACGTATCACCTGATGGTAAGCGAATATCTGCACCATGGACACTCGATGATCGGTATGTAACTTTTGTCGCGTAGGGCGATGCCGGAAAGAGGCGGTATTACTTCAGATGTGTACTATACAGACCTGAAAACAATCAATATAACCTACTTTGGTCAAACAATTGCATCAATAAACTAAAAATGAATCGATTCTAAAGGATTCTAAAGGAGATTCTATTCTCTTTTTACTTTGATATTATTTATTTGTATTAAATAAAAATAAAGAAAAAAAAGTTTTACTAATTTGATACATGGCAATCCCATATGTAAAGACCGTGAGTTACCTTATAGTACGTTGACTTTGGCTAGACCGGTTAGTATAGGGTTTAATACAAGTTTTCTTATTTCAGTGATTTTACGCTGTGGAGTTTGCTGTATAAGGGTTCAGTTCAATGCAAAGATGTCGTGACGACTTCAACCTGCTGCCAGCTGAAATAAACCTTATTTGTTCCATACAAGACCCGAAGCATAAATAGAAATTATAAAACTCCTTATCCACGATCCCACGACCAAAAGAGTCAACGACAATATGGGTAGGAAGTGTTATTCTAGTACAGTAGTTTGCAGCTTAAAATTGTATCTTTGACTGTCAGTCAGGGGCATCGTCAAGGAAACTTCGTCGGGTCTTTTCATAGTCGATCCTACGGTGCCTAAAGAAAAAAGTCTAATATCAGTGCGTCCTACCCGTCCTGACATATGGACATGAAACGTCTGGTCCATTAGTTCAATTTCGCTCAGCGTGCTATGGAGAGGGCTATGCTTGGTGTTTCTCTAAGGGATCGCATCAGAAATGAGGTGATCCAACAGAGAAACATGGTCATCGATATAGTCCACAGGATTAGCAAACTGGAGTGGCAGTGGGCTGGCCATATTAGCCGCAGAACTGATAACCGTTGCGGTAAACGAATTCTTGAGTAGAGACAGCGTCTTGGCAAACGTAGTGTGGGACGTTCATAGGCCAGGTGGAGTGATGATCTCCGCAAGACGTCTGGCAGGATCTGAATGCGAGAAGCCAAGGTTCGAACTAAATGGCGGGAAATGAGAGAGGCCGATGCATGGATGCTGATGATGATGATGATAGAAGTTAGCTTTTACTTATTATTGCCAGCCATGAAACATATTCCATCACTTAGTAGTTAATACCTACTAAAGAAAACTCTAATTAGTTTCGATTAACGCTAAAAGTAATCTTGTTTTAAGCTAGTATACTTTTAATAATTGTTATCATTTTTCAACTCATTTGTAATTATAATGACAAAGATAGTCATGTAGGTTTTTTTTTTAAATAAATGGCACATTCAGACCGTAGTTAAAGATATGGCTCAAAAATTGATAAATAAAAAAAACTACCTGTAATTCTACTGCTGAACATTTAATAATGCCAGTAGACTGAAAGAATCAGAGATCCGCTTTCAGTACAAATTAATTTTGTAGTGGGCACAATAGTCTGTTTTGCGTTTGGGTGTTATCTTTTTCAGGGATTTCGCTTCTGGATTACACTGGTTCTGGTTCCTCGCCTAACACTTGACAGTGTACCTGAGGAAGCGTGTAGTTTTAGTCGGTTCGAGTCTGATATGACCTGCCGGTCATCCGGTGAGTGGTATAAGAGGAATATCCCCACTGAAGAATAGGAAATAATTATATTTATCAACTTTCTTGTTACTATGAATTTGTTCACTGGTTCTAGGCTGTCTATAGTAAAATATGTAAACAATATATTTTATAAATCTGTGAATATGCGATTAGAAATGCGTTTTATTATAGTAAAAATAAGTATTCTGCTAGCCTTAATACGTGATATTTGATATATGATTTTACTGATAGTGACAGTATATTTATGATATTGCAGTCAGTGCATGAAGTCCGTGACGATAATTGCATGTTTCTATATAAAGATCCTTAAAGATTAAGCAAGACATTCTAACGAACTAAGAAATTGAACACGACTTAAGCCAGGCTTAGCTGAATGCGAATGAAACCAAAAATTCTAATACCGGAGTGTATTAAATAAATCTATATATATATATATACTATTTATCATTAATTACATATATATATATATATGTAATTAATATATATATATATATATTTAAAGGACTCATAATATATTTTTTTATGTCAATATTTAGACCACCTGACATACAACGTTCAATATTGTTTAATAATTTGCACACTCTTTTTTGACTGTCAATTGAGTTGTCATGATAACTATCGGCACCGACTACTATATAAGCGATGCCTTAATTAGAATGATGAATACTTGTTTTCTAATAGCTCATCATGACAACTCAAGCGCTTAATAACGTCACTACTAGGGGCATCGTGCTATTAATTGTGTACATTATCATATGTGTTTTATTAAGTTCAAATGAAGCAGCAAGAATACTAGCCGTTTTTCCGATCCCTTCTATCAGTCACCACGTAGTTTTTCGGCCACTTACACAAGCACTGGCTAAAAAAGGGCACGAGGTAGTTGTCATCACATCAAATCCAGCTTTTTCAAAAGGAAATTCTCCTGCCAATCTCACAGAAATCGACGTCTATGATATGTCATATAAACTTCGGCAAGAAATTAGCTTGAAAATTTTAAATGCTCGAAATGATTTAGTCGCACAAATGTCATTGTTTTTGAATTTGTTAACACAAATACAGAGTAAATATTTTGAAAACGCAGAAATAATGAGTTTAATAAAGGATACAAACAAAACTTTTGATTTGTTGTTAATAGAAGCCGCAGCAAAACCTGCATTAATACTTTCTCACGTTTATAAAGTTCCAGTAGTACTGGTAAGTTCGTCGGGAGCTGTTTTTGATAACAATGATATCATAGGGGCACCTACCCATCCGATACTGTACCCGGCAATAACCCGTCGCAGAATAAACAACCTAAGTGTGTGGGAGAAAATATCAGAAATATACCAACAGATTTTATTTGATATGATGGTGAAAAAGCACGAAGAAAAAGACAATGCCATGTTTAAAAGATATTTGGGGAATGATGTACCAACAGTGAGACAATTATCAAACAATGTGGATATGTTGCTCTTGAATTGCCATCCCATTTTTGAAGGGATTCGGCCAGTACCTCAAAATGTAGTGCACATGGGAGGAATACATCAGAAACCAGAAAAAGAATTACCAAAGGTGAGTCATTTGTTTTATGTAACACTGTAATAGAAAGTGCACCAATGTTAAAAGAAAAACTGCGTTCTGGTCATTGCTACCCTCATTTATTATTGTTTTTTCTAAAGTTTAGTTCTTGGAATCGTAGTATGCGGTATTTTATTTAGATCTACAAAAATATTTTTTCAGGATTTGAATTCACTTTTAGATGCATCCAAAAATGGAGTAATATATTTGAGTTTTGGAACAAATGTCGTACCATCTATGCTTTCACGGGAAAAGATTGAATCAATTATTAGAGTATTATCTGAATTACCTTACAATGTATTATGGAAATATGATAAAGATATTTTACCAGGTAAAACGGATAATATCTACATTAGAAAATGGTTCCCCCAATCGGACATTCTCAGTAAGTATTAGCTTTACTGATTTTTATTATCAATTAATTAACTTCAATTATCTTTTCTTCTAATGTAAGTATTATATTGTTTCCTTTTAACGAGATTAGTGTGAGTGTATGATAAACTCATATTTAACCCGTCCAAAAAGAAAACTCATCAGTAGTAGGACACAAGCTTATTGAAATAATTATGGTATATTGTAAGGAAACAATAGGAGTAAGACTTGTAGATAATTCAGATTTACATTGTGCTATGCAAATATTTGGTACTGTATTTTGTCTACGAATTTAACCCGCTTGTAAGTTAGTTATCTCAATAAAAGTAACCTATGCAAATTTTCAAGATTAAACCGATATCTATGCTATGCAAATCGGTTTGATAGTTTAGACACGAAAGAACAACATCAAAGACATATCGTGCCACTGTCCCACTTATATATTAATAAAAGTAGCGATGTTTGGAAAATATAAAAAATATTTTTTGTGAACCTGGAAGTCTTTCGAGGAGAAAGTGTTAACTTTATATTAATTATTATTAACCACATGTTAATTGTAAGTTGGGTGGCCATAAATGTATTCTTGCCAGTCCCCAACCCGCACTTGGTCAGCGTATCGACGTATGGCCTTAACCCTCTCCTGAGAGGAGACCCGAGCCCAGTAATGGGACATTATGGATTGTTGATGATGATGACATACTAATAAACGCTATAACCTTTTCTGAAGTGTATTGTATAATTTGAAAAAACTACCTTCGCAAAAAATGTAATAGAATAAGTATACACGGATCATAATTCTTATTCTACAGGGCATCCGAATATCAAACTATTCATAACTCAAGGAGGATTGCAATCGACTGATGAAGCCATTACAGCGGGAGTGCCTTTGATTGCCATTCCGGTGATGACTGATCAATGGTTTAATGCAGAGAGATATGAATATCACAAAATCGGGATAAAGATTGACATGGAAACCCTTACTTATGATAAATTAAAAAATGCAATAAAAACCATTATTGACGATGACAGGTTCGTATTTTTCTTTATAGAGTAATAAAAGTTTGATAGGACTCCTATCACTGAGAATTTTTATTTGAAAGTGGTGGGTGATTTTATCTTTCAATTATTTGTTATGTGGGCCTGCCAAAGTTGCTCTACTCAGTCTAATGGAAAATACGAACAGAATCCAAGGGTAGAAGTCGCCACACTCGTTATGAGTGTAAACTATGCAGCATAGTGACTTACGAGGTGCTGCTCTAGCATTGTACCTCCAGTCTCGCGCTCAACCACAAAACACGATAGCGCGAATGCTGTCATTTTAGGTTGGCCTTCTATAAGAGGGTTGTACCGCCCCGCCCGTTTGTACTTAAATGCCCGAAAGTTTGCTCATTGACCTGTTAATCTTTATACTTCTTGCAGGCTATCTTATAGCGTTTTTCATGACTAGCGACGGTATTATGGCAGGTCAAAGCCTCATATCAAAGGAGAGACTTATGAACAAACAGTCTGTGGAACAATAAACCTTTAAAGGCTTTCAATGATCATTAAAATTTATTTTCTAGTTATCGTCGTAACATTGTGCATTTACGACAGTTAATACAAGACCAACCTATGAAGCCATTAGATCGAGCTGTTTGGTGGATCGAGTACGTTCTGCGCCATAATGGAGCCAAACATTTAAGGTCTCCTGCAGCTAACATCACTTGGGCTGAGTATCTAGAAATTGAAGTCCTCATGATAGTTTTATGTGGGTTATTAATTGTTTTTACATTACTGATCATTTCTTTAATATATATGTTTAAAATTATTTCAAGATTATATGCTGTTTATAATGTTAATGTTGTAAAGAAAACCACATGATTATAATTACTTACCATGATTAGTACTAAGCTGATATTTGTATGATTGTATGTATTATAAAAACAAATGTAAATTTTATGTCAACTTAATCAAGTCAGTTTTTAATATTATATAAAATATTTTTTTGTTATTATAATTAATTATAATCTTTATAATGACAATGTTACCTTGAGTCTATTTTTTCGAAACAAATGAACCACGCTAACACAAACATGTAAAATATCACTTTCCTTTATACAATCTTTACATTAATAAAGTAACGTTAACCTTGAGTCCTGAACTACAAAAGCTATATTGGTACAATTTTTGGTAATGTGTGAGTGACTGATAAAATAAATAATTACGGCTCATACAATAATGACCACTTTGTGTATCAATTATGGTAATGATGTTTAAGTTTAATTTATCAACATACCTATGTGTATTTTTGGTTAACATACCTACAGAATATTCTATTCTCTAGGAACACCAGAAGTATAAAATTGAGACTAACGCCAAAAACTATTGAGAAAAACTGCTTTAATCCCAACCTATATGATAGATAGATACAATAGTTTGACTGCACAGTTAGCCTAAAGGTTAAAGCAGTCGCCACGCCACTTTCTACTGCGCCAAGGGTTATGGGCACAACTCCCACACGGGACAACACTTTATGTGGTTCACAAATTGTTGTTCTGAATCTGGGAATTTTTTGTGTCCGTTTCATGAATGTTTGTGAAGTTCCGCGCAACACAAGATGTATTTTCTTAATACGGGAATAAAAATATACAGGATAAAAAAATATGCAAAACGTCTGCCTGCAACACGATACGTTCTATCGCAACTTGGTTAGGGTTTTTTTTAAAACAAACTAGCTTATGCACGCGGCTTTGCCCGCATTTATGTCGGTTACCGTTGTAAAAAGTAGCCTATGTCAATCCTTGAGAACTAACAGATCTCCACGCTAAATTTAATTAAAATTGCTTAGCCTTGAAAACATCACAGTCAGAGAAACAGAGTTACTTTCGAATTTACGATATTAGTATCGATTTAAGAGCTGTCAGAGTTACTCTACTCTGCCTGATGGAAAGCATGAGCTGAATCCAAGATATTATGGTAGATATTACTTACGAAACTAGTGTTGTTATAAGAACTAATATTTAGTTTCAAACTAACAAATATTTAAAGTCGTCCAAGTATTTAATTACGCTAGTAAATAGAGGAACTGTAACCAATGTTCCATAATTGTGCATATTAGTTTATCGTAAATATCCGTCTGTTGTGGAAACGATACGTAAGTTGAAATGACTTGCATTTGTACTTTATCAGTTTATTCTGACAATTCAAACGTATTATAAAACAACTACTACATACGTTTAAGTATCCAGAATATAACCAATTCTTAGAATCCTTTCCATAGACAAGATATATTTATCTGATATTTTTAAATGCACACAAACGTTACATCAATAAAGGCCCGAGTGTGTTCCGAGCTGGTTGGGGAGAAACGATGTACTCGTATATCTATATATCATAATCCCTCAAGTTGCACGCTCCACCTCAGGCACATAGTGGCAGTGATGCTCGAGTGCCTTATTATTTCTCAGACTCTGAATTAACCTCCGTTTCTCAGCGGATTAAGCGTAAGCGGGTATGTTTTTCTCTTAGTAAGGAATCCAACCAATTTAAAGACTAGATAAAAGAAATGTTGCATGAGATATGAACAGAACGAGGTCATTTCTAAATTGTGATCATGACCTTTAGAGCGGTTGAAAACATGTGAAACCTCAGCGGAATTAATTATGCTCCTGACATAATTCTTATGAACAATGCTTGATATTTATTACCAAAATGTGTGTGTAATGAGAACAACAGTTGATGATATTTATAAAAATAACTGAATTTGTGATTACTAAAACTAAGCTGCAACATAAAGCTGCAAATGGTGAATTTATAGAACAAATATGTGTGGTTCGTTGGAGAGACAAGTCAGGCAAGGTGGCTAAGATGAACGGTGGAGGACTGATGATTGCTGTAAATAAAAACATGAAAACTAATAGGATACTACTACTAGATCTAAGCAGGGGATCTTGTTATTCACTAGCCCCTCTCTGAGGGTTGCTAGTGTTTAACGAAAACACCTTTGTAGATAGCGGGTTACTAAATTTACTCAGGCAGGGGTTAGAAGAGGTTCATTACACTGTGTTGCTGTAGCGTGGATTAAAATAGACTGTAAATAAGATGTGACCCTAAGATAAATGAGTGAACACCTTACACAGTCACGCAAATAATTTATTTGGATGAAGAAATACACTGGACGAGTGCCATACTATTTATGATACAGAAAGAAATAAAACTTAGCCATACTTTAACATTTAATGGCACTATGTTAAATAATTTAAACTTCAAGGGGCATCGATCTATCGAGTCAAGGAACAGCTGCAATTCAGATCGCATCCGCTCGTCTGTGAAATATTTTAACATAAATATATATTACAAAATCAACGTCTCCATCTGCAATAAGCTGTTGATAATGATGATATATTATATTTGAATTTTTTTTTACAGTACGAGATTGTACACACTTATTAAATATTAATCACTAAGTGATAAACGAAAAGGAAATAATCTTCAGTTTCCTATAAAAACCTTTCGAACCACTCCTGTTTTATGCAGTTGACATAATTAATAAACACTTAATTATTTCCATTTAAAATTATTGATTTCTACAAAACATCTGCAAGTTGAACTGGAAAAGGCAGAATACACAGCCAACAAAAAAAAAACAGATACTTGTTAGGGCTTTGGAACCATACAAATAATCATAATCGAGTCAATTAAGATAAGTAAAGTACACTTTGTACTTACTGGTACATTGTAATAATGTTTCATAAAACTTAGTTTTCATTGTAATGACTTCTTCATCTATTAGGTCCCATATTATAGACGCAAATGTCAAAGATACAGATGCGGGCCATAAATTACAAACATGTCTTATTAGCACCAAAGCGTCTAGACCCTGAAATTCAAGATAAATATATATAATATGGAAGTTTAATATTTTATGCAATCGTTGGTGTAAATGTAGAGTTTACATAACATTTGATTATGTTGGTAGCGAAATAATAAATTTTTATATCACATCTGGATATAAAGGTTTTAGAATACTATAGGCTAGGAAAATGATGATCTGAATACAACGACCAGCCTTTACAACGAGTAGTTTTGACAACCGTGACCGACAGCCTTACTTATATTAAAGTTTTACTTATATTTTTACTCATGTGGAAGTCAGTGCCCTCAAATATACTCAATACTATATGAAGCTCCGAATTCACTTGAAGGTCAGATTTGCAGAGGTCAAACTCCAGTCGCTCTGGAGAAAATTTGATATTCAGATAAAACCAGTTAAACAGTAGTAGCAAGGCCTAGGACAGCTTATATGTAGGGTTATTACATTTTCATTCTTGCCCATTTGTAATTTATTTTGCACTTTTTAGATGCAGTTTTTCGTGCGCGCGCATCCTAAGAATCTATCATCTACATCTACACTCATCAATTTTCCCTAATGCGTCAAAAAAAAAGGATTGTGTGGTTTTATGAAACCACGCTAAAATTGAAACTATTTTCACATACAAATAAATAAATCTAATAAAGCAAATAAATTACAACATTTACTCTAAACACTGACAAAAACAAACAAAATAACTGGAGCTCTGGCACACCGTCCACCTGGCCACTGGACACTGGCTGACCGTCACGCGTCACACGACATGCGATACACAGACCAAATAATTTGAGACGATGTAATAAAAGTTTCACTTTAAAACTTCAAAAAAAGTAACGATGCTGTTTTACTTTTTGACACTTTGACATATTATTGGCCACGAATAACTTATTATCAGTGAGCTGGCTATATCAGTCGCAGAACTGATAACCGTTGGGGTAAACAGTTCTTAAGTGGAGAGTGCGTGTCAGCCGTCAAGAAAACGTAGTATAAGACGTTCACAGTGGAGTATCAGAAATTATCGCTACAAAAGTAAATAATAAATCGAACTATAAAGAATCTACATCTGCATATAAACGTGTTCGTGATTATTGTAAGACAACAAAATCTTAAAGTTTATGCTCGGATATTTTTTAACTAGAATATGGTCATAATATATCACTTGTGTGAGCCCTTGAATTTGATACCCTATCGCAGTATTGTTCGAAAAATGTTTTCGTTGAATTCCGCAATACTGTCACACACACACAGTGGTTATATATTTTAGTTTTTATACCTATCTATGTGTCTAGTAAAACTTGGATTAGCATGACGAATCTAACGATAAATCAATTAATTAAACCCGTGCAGTGGTTTCTAAGATACGAGCTAATGAAATGTATTACACATATACAAAATACGAGACGAAATCATTATTGATAGTCGGCTAAAAAGAACGAAAACTGGAAAGAAATTACAACATTGCATATTATTATTCCGGTTAAGTTCCGAAGTGTCCAAACATGTCCCTCAATTAGTAGCAGGATGATCTATCTAGGCAGAAAAGTAAATTTCTACTCAGATCTGATTGTTATAAGATCTGAGAAATTTTCAGCAGCTAAATTAGTCTTTTTTTTAATATGTTCATCATATTTTTAACCTTTAAGTTACAGTCAACTTGTAGCTGAAAAAGAATTCTTTCTGAGAATATAACATATATGTTATCATAAAACTAAATCCCAATAAGCTTCAAAAACTTACAAAAGTTTTCATATGAGTAATTAGTCTAAAATATGAAACGGCTGATCTTGATATTACAATCGTCAAGGGAATCAGAATCTGAAACACAAAAAAATACATTCATAATGATGTGCTTTTAAACGGAGAAAAAATATGTATAAGTTCAATGTCAATACCGAAAAATTCAACGGCAAACTGATGTTGTTTAAAGAATCTACCAAAGTTACATACATTTCAATGTAATTCTTCACTGAGTACTTTTGGAAATTAATATGCTTTATTCCTTTAGTTTCTATGGTCTTCCTTACCACGTTTACTCGTAAATAAATAATAGAAAATATCATTATGATACTCAATGGACCAAAATCTCTTAAGATACAGACTATTGCGTAGTGGATGAAATAAAAAGAAAAACAATCATCCTCCTGCTTACATATTATGACAATATTACAAAATCTGGTCCAAATATTGAATAAAATAATACCAACAAAAAATTTAGGGAGCTTTTTATACATATCTGGCGCACAGGGCAAGGTATCTATTATCGATATGCGTTGATAAAGTCTAAAAATATATTCATCCTGTGTTCGCCATGAAATAAAAAAGTAAGCAACATATTCGATTATATAAGTACAAATCGCCAACCCAATTTTTTCGTGATTAATCATGGTTATGGATATTATAAGTAGTAGTAACATTATTCTATACGCTTTAGATAAAATCTGAAGAGTCGCTGAAACGACACTAATGTGATAACCACAAATGAAACGTATCAGCAGAAAAATCTTCAAGTCACACACTTTCGACGGTTCAAATATTACTATCATTTTTATTGGTGGTCCGACGACCTAATGCAGGCTGATAGAAACTGTTAGATGCTGGTAACACCGAACGGGTTGTTGGAGAGCTTTGAAGAAGGCCTATTTTCGGTGGTGGACGTCCTTTGTCTGAGATGATGACGTGTCGTAAATAACTTCTCACAAAAACTGACATTAGAAAGTTCTAGAATGTAATAAATTTTAATGAATTTTTATTCATAGTGTTCGTGTTATTCAGGATTCGTTTCAGAATCCTAAAACTCTCAATCTACAAGACTTTGCACTCTTTAGTTTAGCTGCTTAAAATCTCGAGAGAAGCTTAGATAGTTGTACTAGCTATTGTTCGGATGTACGTCGGCCATCGCGTTAAAGAGTGTATTTACATCCTTTCTCAAGATTCAAAGTATCTCCAGGCCGTGTTAATTAAAACAAAAAAAAAATACAATCCAATATTTCAACAAAAACAATATTTGGAAGCAATAAATCTATGTAACTTTGAGATGTGAAATTGTCCATACATAACACTCCTACACATTTCTACATTAAGTGCTTGAACGGTATCCATTTCAGTAAATTTTGTTTTATCTTTATTGCCTGATCTTTTGTTACACATGCTATGATTAAGTAATTGGATATTAATAAAACTTGAGACTAGTGAGTGTTGACCTCGGAATTAAATTCAGTAACTGTATTGGGAGTTCATACCGCATTAAGCTGTAGTTCCCTGTGTACGAGTACATCAGGTGTGTTTTCTAGGACATTCTCTACCATTCAACTTTAGAGTGTCCCATAATGCAGTAAAAATTTGTATGGTAATTTTTTTTTTCAATTACGATTTGTTTCAAGCTTTTCTTCTCTTTGTAGTGTTTTTATTCTTCTTAGTTGATTAACTGTCTGTCAGCTCTTAGGACAACCACAGGTTGAATATGAACTAGTGGGAACACTATATTCTGGCTCCGTCACCCTACTGTATACAGATATGATTGTTAGTTTATTTGTGAATTGACATGTTAGGTGGCACTGATTGGTAAATATCGGCTCAACAATTGTGTATCTTGAATAAGTACTAAAAATCATTATATTTATCTTATAGTGTTCATTGTAGGCGAAAGATATTGTGTGTGCACACAAACTGTAGGTGTAGGCAGCGGTGAGATCACGATAAAAGTATTCTTGAAAGCAGCAGCGTTTGAAGCGGGTGACGAGCAGTGTACGATGGTAGCGCACAAGTCTAACAGTGTCATCTTGGGATGAAACAAAATAGCAGTTACCTATGATCAATGGCTTTTGTATTTGTCAGTTTTGTGATTTTTCCGTGTAATATTTTAAATTATATTTTTTTGCTACTATTAAAACACTCAATTGTGTTTTTTTATATTTAATTTAAAGTGCTCAGAGCCTAATCACACTCGGGTAGCAGAAACAATCACCGCAATGACTGACGATGAAATGCATAAAGCATTTCGTGATTTTAAAATAGTGATGATTGAATCGCGAAGTGACACTAAATACATAGCGCTTAAGACCTTCTGTTCACCGAGTTAGGGGACGCTTTGTGCTATATAAGTAGGCTGCGTAAGCGCTTTATAACATAAGTACTGCTAAATGAATACCGCTGCAAGTCTCGCTTTACCGCTGCATCTACTAAACAGCTGAATTTATCGTTACGTGCAGGTTTATTTAACTCTGCAGTTATGTCAACAAAAAGCTATAGTGATTGTATGAATGGCATAAAAACTAGAGAATAGTTAAAGTGAGTCTTGGTTTGACTTACTTTGCACTAACGCACCAGAAAAGCGTATTGAAGGCGTGGGTTCAGAAATCAGGATGAATTGTAATTACCCGGGTTGTCATAGTACGGAACCATCTTAGTGTGGGAGAGCCACGCTTCGGTATGCACTGGTCTGCTCGACCGGAGCGATACTACGGCCTTACAGAAAACCAGCGTGAAACAGCGCCTGCACTGTGCGTAAGTTCCGGAGGCACATACCAAAACGCCACCCCTATCCTCCTCCCCATCCCCAATCACAAGGCAGGCAACGCAGTGGTGATGCCTATAATGTTGGTCATGGACACCCGTCCATTAGCAGCGGTGATTGCTTACCATCAGGTAATACATCTGATTATTAACCCCTATTCTATAAAAAAGAACCTAAACATGACAACACAAATAAATACATTAATACGTACGTACTCAAGCGAATAGCCCTATATCTCTATGTGAATCAACACATAGAGATATAGAGGCATCGTCATGTTCCTCTAACGTTACTAGAAGCAATACGAAACATCAAGGTGAGGCGATGACCTTGAATAATGATGACCCCGTAGTGGAAATAACGAGTGAGACGTTAAGAGAAATAGTAAGGCAAGAGATGGAGAGCACCATAGGAATGATTTGGTAACAAGTTTTCTTTAATTGATAGTACGAAAATATGAAAACTACTCTTGAGGGTCAATCCACTAAAATACAGCAACTAGAAAAAGAAAATTGTACGCTTTATTAAAACGTAAAACAACTCACAGGACGTGTGAATCTTTTAGAACACAATACACAATACAATCCGTACCAGAAGATAGGGCCGAAAATTTGGTTAGTGCCATAATACAGCTAAGTAAAGTTGTAAAGCGCGATACCAAAGAAAGTGGCATCCAACTTTATACACGGATTACCAAAAAAGATGCACAGACTAACAGACCACACTCCATATAGGTTAAGTTCGCTAACCCACGTCTTCGAGATAACTCCCTTGCTGCAACTATGAAGTAAAACCGGATGAACGCAAATAAGAAACTGAATACCAGTCATCTAGGCATCGGTGGACAAAAACCTCTTCCGATTTGACATCAATGACATATCATTGAGAAGACAAAGCTCTGCTTGCAGCCTCGCACATCCGCAGTCTTAGACATTCAAGTTTGTCTGGCTTCTAAATTGCAGGATACTGATGAAGAAATGTGAGTCATCTAACAGTTTTGTAATTAATAAGTAAGAAAAACTTAAAATAATCCAAAAATCATGAACTACGTTTGTCGTTGCATGATATTTGTTTGTGAACTGTCATATTCAGTACTTCACTAAACATATATTACCAAAATATTGGAGACTATAAGCCAAAAACGAGTTTTACTATAATATTGTTTTTTGTAATTATGATGATGATGATAGTCTTGACAGAGTCTTCACTCAACGTTGAATTATTTAATTCTAATTATGTAATTGACAGAAGATACGATAAAGCTGTATCCAGAAAAATAAAATCTAACCGAGTGTGTCAGTTCGAAAGTTAACTCGAGGAGTTATGCATTTTGGGCACCACTACTCGCAATAGTCATGAACTTCTATGTGAACGCTGTATATTTACCAACTCCGGTACACAGTGATATTTTGGAGTTGTATGCTAACAACACTCAAAAGGTTTTAGATAAAGGGAACAATATATTACTTGTAGATGATTTTCATATGAATGGAATCAATTGAATTCATAAAACTAAAGGTCAAAGTTAGTCACCAAAACAGTTTACAACCAGCAACAAATAGTGCTGAAACCAATGTCAAGTACATTGATTTTATAACTTTAAGCGATTTTAAAAAAAACAATCACATACTTCATAACAAGTCAAAGTTATTGGACTAAGTTTTATGCAACAATATTATCTCTAATTTAATTTGCAGTATTCGCAGTAAAAAATCCTACAAACAAGTGATGAAACCGCCTTTAATCACACACAACCACGAGAGCATATGCTTTGTATACTGAACAATAGTTGGTTTGTTCATTTATCAGACAGGCTAACGTTCATTGTATTTATACAATCTGCTTATGACACAGACAGAAAAGAACTTTAAGCTACTTTAACATTTAATGGCAATGCTTGAGAGAGTTTGGACCTCAGTGATTGTTATTCAAAGGAGTCTGATCTCTCCCGTTCATCTGTGAAACATATAACTATAGGTATACCTATAACTGTATTTCGAAAAGATAAAGAATCAAATTTAATAGTGTCTGTATATCATAGTACAGACTCTCCCTTTAAAGGAGGTTTTGGCCTATGTATGTCAATGTCGTTTTAATGTTTTCGCAGTGAATTTGTCCTGCGTAGTTTAGAGACCTACAGATTTAACATGGGGTGGTATTGTTAATTCGTCACTACACGGTAAAAGAAACTGAACTTGCTTGTACACGGTATTAACTTTGTATACAATTTAGTTTTGATCATAATGATTTCTTCATCAATTAGGTCCCACGTTATCGAGGCATATATTAAATATGAGAACGTTGGCAGATTGAATATCAATCTCAAAGGCATCAGAGCATTAAGGCTATGAAAATCATTGGTAAAATTACCTCTTAATTCGTTTCGCTGCTTTTCTTTAGAAACCAATGACATTTTATTCATAAATATCTATACACTTAGATTATGAAATTAAAACTAACGAGAACTTTAAATGTGTTAATTAATACAAAATATGCAACAGCAAATCTTGGCACTGTTATTACTACGGGGGTGAAAATCTCAAAAACAAAACAAAATCAACTATCCATTTGTAAAAGGGGAAAATTATGAATTCAAAACTTTCAATTCGGTTAACTCAAATGATAATCAAATATCATTTGAAGAAACTAAAGTTTCATACATTTTAATGTAATTCTTTACTGAATACTTTTGGTCGTTAACATTATTGAAACCTTCGGTTTATGTAGTTCTCCTCACTATACTCAAACGCACATATATTGTAGAAATTATCATAATAACACTTAACAGACCTACATTTCTTAAGAAACAAATAAAGGTATAGTAGTTGAAATAGGAGAAAAAGCACACGCCTATTTCCATACAAAGAAGAACAGAATTACAATCTCGAGTACAAATATTGAAAAGAAAAATGCCGACAAAATATTTGTAGAGATTTTTAAACATATCTGGTGCACATGGTAAGGTGTTTATAATCCATATTCACTGATAAAATTTCAAAATATACTCTGTGTTTGTCACGAAATTAAAACATTATGATGAATTCGGCCAAGTAGAAGTCGGCCCACTCTAAAGCCAAAGGTTTTGAGACTTTGCAAGGAATCAAGTTCTCCTCATTTTTAGTTTTTGCTACCAAATACAGAGTTCAGTACTCAAATTCACATTCTGGGCCCGCCGGGTATTTTTTTCTTTCAAAATGAACTGAATTCTGTTTGATGGGATTCCTGCAACTATAATTAAATACTAGTGGGTCGTACTAATGAATAGATCAGGTATTTTTAAAACACACTTTTTATTTATTGAATTTATTGAGATAGAATACTGTGCCCAGGTGTAAGCCACGAATTACATTTGCCTCACAAAATAAGTGAAATTAAGATAGCAATATTGTCAAATAAGCAAATGTTTATTTAAATAAAGAAACAACTTGAACAAATGCCATAGTGTTCATTATACAGAAAGAAAAAAAACCTAGAGCTACTTTAACACAAAATGGTAACGCATGAAATAATCTGAACTGCAGAGGACGTTGCTCTATCACAGCAAGGATCAGCTGCAACTCAGATCGCATCCGCTCATCTGTGAAAAATTTCAAGACCTGCATAATTAAAAATTGATATTTTTTTGATATAGGTGGCAAACGAGCTGACGTATCACCTGATGGTAAGCGATTACCGCCGCCATTATCATGGACACCCACAAAACCAGAGGCGTCACAAGTACGTTGCCGGCCTTTTAAGAAGGATATATACTCTTTTCTTGAAGTTTTGAAGGTCGTATTGATTTTGTATTAGCACCTACATATTTGCGTGTGTTATCACTCAAATCATCACGTGGGTGTGGTGAGGACTAACCGAGAGGTCAATGAGGTCTAAAGAGAAGGAAAACTAGAAACAAAAATACTGACCCGTCTGATCAGCATGGTATAATAGGCCAAACCTATATTCTAAGGAAAGGCCAAAGTTCTAGCAGTGTATCTTTAAAGGACTGTCAGGTCATGATTCTACTCCTTTTAAAGCAATCTGAAAAAGGATTATAAGTAACGACCTTAGGAATAATTCCTAGAACTTAAAAATAAACGAGATTCTTTTAAATTAGATGGAGCATAAACTCATAGTATATAAGTATAAAAAAATGTTTGAAAATGTCACAACTCGTATGGTTTTTTTCTAAGAAACTATAAAATTTGTCAGACAGAGATATTTTAAAAATAATTGCTTTCTTAAGCTAAACTAATCATTTCTTATTCTGATTTATGCAATGAGTTCATTCAGATAGGCATAGAATTGTACAAGAACCAATAAGAGTCTCTTATTAATATTAACGCAATCTAAAACTAGGAACTACGTTGTTACGAAGGAAGTTTAATAGTTCTAAACAGAATGCAAAAAAAAAACTTTGTACTAACTGGTGCATCCCATAAGTTTTTCACAAATCCTGGTTTTAATTATAATGACTTCTTCGTCTATTAGATCCCATAATATAGAGGCACATATTAAACACAGGAATGTTGAAAACACGTTGAATATCATTCTTAAAAGCAACAGAGCGTCGAGGCCCTGAAATAAATGTCTGAAATTATTCAAATGTTTTTTATTTAAAGTAAACTCCTGCACCAAGAATATTTCTGTGTAATGGGGGACTTTTTAAACTGTGGCGACTTCCACATACAGCGCAACAACATAAAATATAGGACAGCGCCATCTACCGAAGAAACATCGAACTACGGAGCAACGAAGAAAACTAAGAAACTACCAATCCTAAATCGCGCAATAGAAGTTCTCGCGCCGATTAACATATATACAACTTCCCAACATCAACCGTTGGGCAGTGGCCCGCCAGGCATGATCACCTCACCTGGCCGGAGGATCCTCCCTTTGTGTTGGAGGAACATGTGGCCCGTTCCACCACAAAACTTTCATGGGAATGCCAAGCTTCCAGTTATCAAAATCATGAATAGCTGATTCGTCAATCCATCAATAAATCGCTCACTAAGTAAGTGTAAGGTAAGCAAAAAAGTGGTACCAAAGTTTTTCGCGAAGAGTCCCAAATTTTTGATAAATTATTTATAATAGCACAGTACAGCTCCATTTCCAATTTATATTTTGTTTGTAACTGTGTATCTAATTATATTTTACTTATTTATTTTTTTGTTTTGCTTATAATTTTTAACCTTATGCCAAAGCGAAGCATTCTCTATAGTTAAAGTTATGTATAGTTGTAACTAGATGGCAGGTTTGCTGTATTGTTCCGTTAAGACTGAATTTTATATTTCTTCAAGCCGTATCGGTCCCTATAGAATTTTTCAAGAAATCACTTATTACTCTGACTTGCACGTACAACAACATGGAAAATTGAGATAGATAGATATAGGTTGTTAATGATATATAAATAAATAAATAAGTAAATAAATAAATAAATATTTCCGACATCTAACACACAACGCCATCTAGTCCCAAACTAAGCAGAGCTTGTACTATGGGTACCAGACAACTGATATAATACTTATTTACTAATTTTTTTTAATGATAAATATAAGGGTAAATTGTAAGTTCACAAAGGTAAACTTACAAAAACTTTGAAACCACTATTTAAGATGAAATATGCAACGGCAGATCTAGGTACTGCGATCAGTATGAGGCTGAAAATCTGAAACGTAAAACGTAATAGACTGAATTATTCAATTATTGAAACAGAAAAGTATTGTGTTTTTATAAACAAATCAAACAATACCATTAACTTTAACGGTGGAGCAATGTCGTTCATAGAATCTACCAAAGTCACATACATTTCGATGTAATTTTTTGCTGAATACTTTTGAGCGTTAATATGATTTACTCCTTTAGTTTCTATAGTCCTCCTCACTACACTCAGACGTAAATATATTAAAGAAAATATCACTGTGATGCTTACTGGACCCACATCTCTTAGTAAATAAATCATAGCCGAGTAGTTACAATGTAACGAAAAGCAATCATCATTTTGGTAACATGCTATGGCAGAGTAACAAATTCGTACCCAAATATTAAAAAGCAAAATACCAACAAGAAAAATGGAGAGTTTTTTATACATATCTGCAGCAGATGGTAAGGTATCAATAATCCATATTCGTTGATAAAGCCGTGAAATATATTCATCTCGTGTTCGCCACGAAATCATGATGTAAATAATATATTCAACAAAATAACTCAGAACCCATAAATCATTTCGTTCATAGTGGATTATGTTCAATGATATTATAACTATTATTAAAATTGTTCTATATACGTAAGATAAATAACGAAGAGTCGGTGAAACGAGCTTAACATGATAACCACAAATAAAGCGTATAAGCAGCAAAAAATTTAAGTTACACACTTGCTGCTTTTGAACTGTTATCATCTTTATCGGAATGTATCTGTCGTAAATAACATCTACTATCCTACAATTCACAGAAGTAAACTATGGATAGAATCTAACTGCTAATACATTTAATATTAATTAAGTTCCAAGGTTTCGTTTTAGAATCCTGAAACTTCAATTTAGGATCTCTTGTGGCTAATAACATTAAAGTATCTATTAGTTGTATGTATTTTTGTACGACCTTTAAGAAATCTCGTAGTTGGATATTTCTCTCTGTACGTTTTAAAAACAATAAAATGGAGACAATACATAGGTCTGAAACAATTTTAAATATCGCACCACCACTTTCATAATTAAAATGAATTAAAATGAATTAAATTGTTCTTTTCAAGCCAAAATCATTTCATTTAAAAAACATAACCCTTTTTCTGATTCAAGTGGGTAACAACTGATAGTATGTAACTTTAATATAAAGAGTTTGTGTTCGTATTTCAGTAAAATTTGTGTTAGTTATTAAAATATGTTATATACAATACATTAAGTTATTGTGGTTAAGTAATTAAATATTTCTGTAATGTACAGCTATTACTTATTCATTCACAAAACTGAGCAGGACTTAAATATTATAATGTTTATATAACTTACCTATAATTATTATTCTAGAAATTAGTGGACGGCATGAATATCGACTATTGTAAAGCGTTTGACACCCACACATAGCTTTCACTCTTTCTATATATAAATAATGCATGAATTTGCCAATTTATCCAAATGCTTACGTGGATTTTATTAATTAGATTGATATTTTTTCATTGTTATTAATTTAAACGTATATCAGGAAAAAGCAAACAGTCTCACAAGTTTGTTGCCTAGGTCCGTACTCTTGTCATTATTCTCTCTATTTTCGTTAAAGAAACATGGTCTTATACAATCAATTTGTTAACGTGTAATGATACGTAATCATCATATCCGTATTCTCACTATTTTGTATTGTCATACAATATAGACTAACTGTAATAATATTTAAAATAGACGTATAGTAAAAAAGGCTAATTAAAGAGGATACAAAGTTGACAGTTATCAAAAATTGAATTCAAAATTTTATTGACGCCCTCGACAAATTGCAGGTTTAATGGTCCCAGTTAAATAATAGAGGATGTCTTATGATATCTGTTCCTACCGCGTTAGGAGTAATGGAATTTTCGCTCTTCTTGACATCACAGGCAGAAAATTGACTAAACGCTAACGACTGAAATGAAAATAACAGTTAGGAGTCAGTTGAGACGAAATATCATTTAGGGTAGTAGTTTTAGTAGTTGCTTCAAAATTGAAGGAATCAGAAAAAAAAACTAAAGAATTGATATAAACATTTTTTAACCGGAATTTGAGCGTGATTTGCCGATGCCATTTAGCTAGCGAAGCATAGCAGTCCAAAACTATCTTTCAAAGGAGCTTTATTAGATCATAGAACAGTCTAACAAGACCGTTGATGATATTATATCTACTGAAATCTAACAATAGATCACCAAATCAATTTAAGCTTCCCTGAAAAATAAACTTTTAAAGATTTGCTTTATTAGCATTATACCCATGCTAAATTCATTTTCTTTCAAAAACAATCTTTAAATATATTAATAGTTTCTCAGTCATTGAGTACCTTGTTAAGTTTGAAAACAACAAAATCGCCAAAAAAGTTAAATCGAAATAATTATTTTAATAAAATGTTCAGTAAAGAAGGCTATTTCAAAAGAAATTATAACCAACAATGTTTATATGTAATACATAAAAACTATGCACTTACGAGTATAAGGTATTAATTTTTCATAAACCCTTGTTTTGATAACATTAACTTCTTCGTCTATTAGATCCCATATTATAGACGCACACATCAAAGAAGCGAATGTTGAAAACAAACTACACAACAATCGTATAAACAGCATACCATCGAGACTCCGCAATACATATTAAAAATAACATTGAAGTATTTATTCTTATTTTTATTTTACAAACATAAATAAAAATAAATAGCATAAAGCTGTAAAGAAAGAATTATAAAATACTGAGGGCATTTTGCAGGCGTGCATGACAAATATTGTAAGTCAGTTTGTTTTTTCTCTGTGTAATAAATAAATAAATATTAGTAATTTCGACAAGATCGTAATGGCATAGAAGTAATTATCATTCTCTTTGGCTTTGAACTGGCAACTTGTGTGCTCCACGAATAAAATGTGGTAGAATTCTTAAAATCAATAATGGAAACTAAATTTTGCTGTAAATGTTATACATATGGTATCGAGAGCATTTACAATGATATGATAGAAAATATATAATCAGATACAGTGCAAAGATGACCTAAAGATGTAAAGTAAAAACAAGCTGAGAAATATGCTTGTACTTAGTAAAGTTCACAAAAGCCTAGAAAGTATGAAGATAAATTAAAGATTTAAGTCAACTAAGTCTACTAATAAACGAACTGGATGCGAGAAGCCGAGGATCTAACCTAGTGGCGAAAACGATCCAAACTAAGAAAAGTGACAACCGTGAAACCATTTTTTTCCCAAAAATAAAAAGATAATACCCTCATTTCAAAAAATAATAATGTAAACACAAAACCAGCTTTCTAAGAAATGGAGGAATGGATTATCGAAAGTATATTTATCGGAACGGATTATCGAAGTTTAGGCTTTTTTATCGTATATTTAGGCTTTGTTGATCATGATGACGATCAATAAATTTTATGACTAATATGATGTTTTTTTTTGCCAAATATTAAGTAAATAAAGTGTAAAGTGTAAAAAGTTCTTCACATATTAAATTTTCTGAGTTTTAATATATTAACTTCTCCGTTAGGAGTTTGAACGTTATCTATTTCAATCGATATCTATCATCATGGCAACAGTAGCATCAACAAATATTATACATTTACACTTTGTGGTTAAGTAATTCTATATTTAAGTAGGTGAGGCCTACAGGCCTGTCCACTGGTAGATATAGGCGTCCTCCAAGACTCTCCACAACAACCAGTCCCGTGCTACCCACATCCAACGGTTTCCTGTAACCTTGACCAAGTCGTCAGAACAAGTTTAAGGAGATCCCTTAAAACTCACACTTCTTCTTTCAGCTTTTTACAGTCTTTATTGTTAAGAAAAAATAACACACACATAATTTTAAAGGTATAAAAGGTATAATTTTTAATTTTAACTCAAACAACTATATTTTCATTATCACGGTAAACTTTGCATGCAAAATTTAACTGAACTCGGTGCAGCGGCTTAGCCGTGAAGGCGTAGCAAACAAATAGACATAATTCATTTTGAATTTCAATATTAAGTATGAATAGCAAAACACATATTATTATATAATATAATTAACCTTTGATAGCCAACTACTGGAAGCGGACCATGTAACAACTGGTCACTATTTTCCTGCGTTTTTATTTCCATATTTTATTTCACTGCATTGTATCACTATACGATGAGAATATTTTACATAATCATTCCTCATTATGACCAAGACAACAGCCACAATCAAATAAAACACCTTTTTACACCACAAACAGGAAAACCATTTAAATCTGTAGCGTGCTACTTAAAGTTCAACATAAACCAAGGACACCAATGTTGTCACCTCTATTCCTTTTTTTCATGAGGTCAATAAATCTATTTTTAAGATGTTTACTGTTCTGGTGTTACATCACCAGAATAATTGAGAACGATTAAGAGATATATAGTGAGACGCTCATAGCTCAGTTGCACTCGGTGATGAGAAACAATCAGTACCTGTATGGGTGATCGCTGGTGGCGTGTTACCATAAGCGTCTCCATGATTCAGAGGTCACGTTAAGCAGTCGATCCCGGTTGTTATCATACGATAATAGTCGTGAAGCTTCGATGGAGGCCTTCGGGCGGCATAAAAACAACGGCAACGGCAAGATTCGTAGCCACAACGTATTCTTGCCAGTCCCCAACCCGCACTTAGCCAGCGTGGGGACGTATGGCCTTAACCCTTTCCCGAGAGCAGCAGTGGGACATTATGGGTTGTTCATCGACTGATTGAAGAGATATATATTTGTCCTATTTTTTTAAAAGATCTTGACTCTCTACAAATAAATAAAATTGGAGTGTCTGTTTGTGATATTAAAATAACAGTTTCTTACTAAATGTATATGTATGTATGCTCGGCAAATAAACAAAAATATCATTTTTTAATTTTTGGTGTTTCTATCTGTTTGTCTGGCTAATCTCTGGAATGGCTGGAGCGATTTAGACCGAACTCTCACTGGTAGATTGTTGATTTGTTAAGGAGTAATTTAGGATACTTTGTTTAGATTAGTTTGGCCCTGCAGTTACCCCCGTTTGTAAGGGTAGAATAAAAGCCGCGGGTAACACCACAGGACTCAGCTAGTCCATACTAATATCTTAAATTCGAAGGTAACTCTAGCTGTTTATTACGCTTTCACGGCTAATACACTACACCGACTTCAATGAAAATTTTCATGGAAATATTTGTTAATGATATTGTTAATATTGTTTTCCGCGATAATTAGCAAACACGCGAACGGAGCCGCGAGCAAAATCTAGTATTTTAAGTATTGCGACATTTTAAGAAAAATAAACCATATGTTTTAAAAGTTGAAAGTAATGAAATCAATGGCGTAGTATCAGTATGCTGTGCTCAAGACTCGGATCCGATTTCCAAATTCAGATTTCCGTCAAATGTTTCTATGCTATTCAAATATTTGTTTTGGAGTTTGAGTGTTTTCTATGTATAATATTTAAGTATCATTCAACCTAGTTGTTATAGTACAAGCTCTGACTAACGCCGCAACAACAATCGAGGGTAACACTTAGCTCAGGTATCTTTGGTATAAATTGACTATCCCGGTAGCTCAAACTCAATTGTAGCCACAATTGTGGATTCTATATGGAAAATAACGAGATCACATTATAGTAAGTAATAAAAAATATATATTTTAAATTGTTAATATGTCTCGTGGTCTCGGGCTAATTGTATGTCAATTCTGAGTTGATATTACCTGTTACATATTACAAACATAAGTCCTGGTCTATTAACATTGTTTGAAAATATATTTAATGTGTTGCTTATCTTTAGTTACTTTCATTTCATTTTTTTATTCTTTTTAAATCAAAAATTTGGCATGCATGGGTCGGTTCAATCGTAGTGATACCACGGCCTCAGAGTAAACCGGTGTGGAACAGCGCTTGCGCTGTGTTTCACCGAGTGATTGAGGGTACCGGATGCCCATAATCCAACCCTTCCTCTCATCCTCCTTCCCATCCCCTAGGACCGGCAACGCACTTGTGATGCCTCTGGTGTTGCGAATGTCCATGAGCGGCGGTAATCACTTAACATCAGGCGATACATCTGCTCGATGCCCCCTATTCCATAAAAAAAATCTATCGTCACGCACTTTATGATTGCCAATGAGGCTTTGGACGGATTCTCACCCTATCTTCGGGGGTTTCGGCAGTCGGTCCGCACTGATGAAATATCATCAAGTTGATGTGTCCTTGCTTCTGTCATCTGTGGGACACCATCTATCTCTCTCTTTTTTCGATGTTTATCAATCTCATTACTATCGATCTTCAGTATGCAGGTGACCCTCAAATTTATCTTCAAACCGGTTCCGATAATATCGTGGAGGCAATCGTTCGCATCAACAATGATTTAGGGGAAATCGGGGACTAGTCTGAACGTTTCGGCATTTGTGTCAATCCCTCCAAGTGCCAATCAACATGATGCGTAATGATGATGAGTAGAATAGACATTGATGAATAGGATGCAGATCTACCCAATAAACTTGGCCGTCTTTTAAATCATTCGGTTCAAATTCGACCTCCGCAAGTATGACCATATAAGTGGCACTGTAGCTTGAGTGGGTTGACCGCTCTTTATACTCTTCTTAAGAAGAGGAACAAGAGTTGTTAACAACCCCACAGCTCTCATATATCTCACTTCACCGCTTTTATTGCTAAGTTCCAACCAAGACAGAGACCTACGCTTAAATAATAAAATTTTACTCCTGTGTCCAAGATACACCTCTTCTCTTGTTCACTCTTCCTTTGCTGTACAATCAATTCTCGTATAAAATGCGCTCCTGGATAAGAACAGAATATTAACAAATCGTGACAAGCTTAAAACAAACATAATATTTTTTCTATTAACTTCTACGTCAGGAATTTGAACGTTATCCATTTGAATAAATTTGTATCATCGTAATAATAACCCCAACTAATGTTCTACATTTACACTTTCTGGTTAAGCAATCGAATATTGTCCTGCTGTATCACGAATTATTAATTTATTTATGTCCACGTCTAATCCTAATTTAAATTTAGACCGTGGGAGAGCCACGCTTCGGCATGAATGGGCCGGCTCGACCGGAGTGATACCACGGCCTCACAGAAAACCGATGTGAAACAGTACTTACGCTGTGTTTCATCGAGTGAGTGAGGATACCGGAGGCCCATACCCCAATCCAACGCCCCCTATCCCCCTCACCATCCCCCTTACCCCCAGGCCGCCATAGTGTGGGTCACCATGCTGCATTGTTCTTTTTCGCATTGAGGATGGTGACCACCACTCTTGGATTCTGCTCATGCTTTCCATCAGGCAGGGCAGAGTCATTTTGGTAGCTTAAATATAAAAAAAAAAAAAAAAAACCTCCTGTCAACCAAAAAGGATCAATGCTGGATGTAGGCCCCAAGGCTTTCCACATCCAACTTCTCCGCATCCAACAGTTTTCCGCAACCTATTCCTTGGACCACTTTGTAGACAAACGTTTCAACTTTCTCTTAGATTAAAATAAAGAAAGCAATTAGTCCAGTCAACGTATTTTAATTATATTTCAAAAAATGATTTTTGTCTGAAATCTCTCGTATGTACAACCTAAAGTCATAGATAAACATCATAGCCATCAGTTTTGTCAAATATTTAGCAAAATAAATACAGTCATGTATTCACTATCAGACTTCGGAGATGTCTTTAAAATTATCTTTGTTTTTTATTCTTCAGTTATTTCACATACTTATATGCTTGTCTGCATTTCAAATGTCATGTCAATGATGACTTTTTCAAAATAGATTTAACTTACAATAAAAATAATACAGTAACATTTTTTTACAATTTGGATGCACTACATTGTAATAATAAGTTCGATAATATCTGTATTGTTCCTACAATTATTTTTTATTTGCGTTGCACTTTACACAAATATCAACTCTATTATCTTAGTTCTGAGCATATGTTTTCGAAAAACATTTAAATACTTTAGTTGATTGATATTCAATTGCATTTATATTGCTCACAGACTAAAGTGTATATTTTGAGAACATTATTGTCTTTTAATGAATTATCATACTTGTATTTACTTTTCTACAATGAAACTCTTATCGATTGTATTTTTATACAGAGGTTTTCATTTGAAATAAAAAATTCACTCGTAATGTGCTTGAATGTGTGAAAATTCAAAGAAAAAATAATAGCTAAAGATTTTGTACAAATACCGTAAAATATTCACAAATCACGTAATAATATATATATAAAAATGCTTGTGCGCGTTGTTTATGTCATAAAAATAATTATCTTTATCCGTTTCCTTATTGGAGTCGGTCAAATTCCTCGAAAGTCACCGTTTCTGAGTTTATTTTCGAAAATTTACACTCTAAGTGTTACCTTCACTGCTGTGTGTTACATGAACTTTTTCAGTTTATTACCAAATGTTTTAAAGTACATTTATTCTCTTGAATATTTCTTTTTTTTTATGATCTCTATGAAAACGGGAGAAGAATATATTTACAAATTTTGTAAACGCATAGACGGTATCGACAACTTACCAGGTGCAAACAAACTATTTCCTCGATTAGGTTTATTTTTAAAGTTCATCATTTTTTTTATGGCAATGCTGCAAATGTGCTTATATTATTTGTACTGTAAAGATACAAACAAGAGTTTAAAGGAAGGTTTGAAGGAACGGCTAGTAACAAATATTATGGGATTATCTGTAGATTTATATAAGTTAACAAATTTGAGTGTTTTTTTGTTATTTTATTGCCGAATATTATTATTAAGAAAGTCCCTGGTATCAATACTGAATTCTCAACAAAACAAATTTTGTGTAACATGGTATATCCAAAAATATGACACAATTATCAAGACTTTAAAAGAAATAGACCATCCTATGAAATGTATCGTAAGTATTGTTTAGACTAACCTGTATTTGAGTATATTAAAATCATGGTCTTTATAACGCAGATATATAAATCTTTCATAATATAGCCTTCCTAGAGCACTTCATCCCATCATAGCAACCGCTGTTTTTTTTTACATGTGGAAGCCTCACCAGGGCTTGCGGCGAGGCAGTGTGTCGGAAACGAACTAACTAAAACCACACGGTGTGCCACTCTACGCCTGAGACGGGAGGGATCCGCTTATTTACGCCATCCGGACCACCACCCCAGCGCCTGCCCAGACTGAAGCGGGCACCGTCTCCTGATGTTAACATCTCAAATTAGGCAACGTTCGGCACATGCATAACGTCGCCCCCTCGCGGCTGGTCACGGAATGGGATGGAGGGGAATCATCCCGCCCATCCATGGCCCCATTCAGGGTGGCATGAGGTACCGTTAAGCGCGCCTCCGCGGACTCCGGACCTTCTCCGCCTCCTCCTTCTGCGAGATGACTTCCTCGCAGAAGGTCCGGAACGCGGTAAAACTGCTCTCGCCACCGACCATGGAGCGTACGACGGCCGGCAGCGAGAGATCTCCTCCGATTACTGCAGTGAGGGTCCGAGGCTGCGGTGCCCAAGCGGGGCACACAGTCAGCGTGTACCGGACCGAGTCCTCACTGCGGTTAGTGGTGGTAGGCAGGACTCGATTCCCTCCTGGCGACCGAGTGCAGGTACTTCCCGAAGCAGCAGTTCCCGGAAAGCACATCAGTCAGTCGGAAGGAAAGATTCCCGTGCTTCCGCCCTGCCCACTCGAGGATGACCGGCTGGAAAGCCTCCACGGTGGCAAAGCCAGCACATGAGGCCTCCAGCCGCGAAGACCAATGAGCCATCGTGGCTCGACGGGCGGCTTCACGCCACCCGCGTACCTCTTCGGGCGGAGGGCGAATGCCACTCTAAGCCGGGAATTCAGCTACCCGTCAATAAACGTCGGCGATTACTTCCGCCTCCAAATCCCACGGGGGTGTTCCAGCCAGGGCACACGCCGCCTCCGTCGACACCGTGCGGTATACGCGTATGGCGCTGACCGCCCATACCCTCTGAGGGTGCCAGAGGCGCGCCTTATTCTGGGTGGTCAGAGCTGACACCCACACCGGTGCGCCGTACAGCGCCATCGACCGGACAACCTCCATAAAAAGGCTTCTCGTTGCGACACTGGCTCCACCCAGTTCGCGCAAAAGTTGCCCAGGGGTGGAGGCAGTGTCGACCAGCTTGGAAGTAAGCTGCCGGAAGTGCTCGTTGAAGAGCCACCGTCGGGGGTCAGGCCCAGATACTTTACCTGGGCCTGAACCGGCACGAGGACCGAGTTGACAACTATCGAGGCACCGGGGGGTGGCCCATGATGAGGTTCTTGAAATATCAGGGCCTCCGTCTTGTCCAGGGCCACCCTCGAGCCCAGCGCCTCGATGCGCCCGACGAACAGAGAGACTCCCCTGCTGGCCAGGCACACCGCCTCCTGGAAGTTCGACCCCCGGGCTGTGACCAATGTGTCATCGGCGTAACAGAGTACGCCCAGCCCGGGGGGGGGAGACGCCCTCTGAGGACCCAGACGTACCACACGTTCCACAGGAGTGGTCCTAGAATAGACATAGGACGGATACTCCCCTCCATTCGGTTCAGAGGCTAGCCGTGAGGTAGTGAAGTGTGCATGTGACGCCTAAATTGAGTGTCAACCAGCAGACGGAGACTGCTGAGAAGGGTCCGGATGTTTTAGTAACAGCAGTTCCCGGTGCCCTCTCTTCTCTCTATCAGGCGCAGAATGGCACATCGTGTGGTTTTAGTTGGTTCGATTCCGACACACCTCTTCGCTACAAATCCCGCTAGAGTGACGGCCCGTAGGAGTCTCAACACGTCTGATAAAAAAAAAGTTATTTAAGCGGTCAGGTCAGATCCTACATGGAACAACACTATGTAATCCACAAATTTTTATTCTGAGTCTGAGTGTTCTTTGGGTCTATTTCATGTATTTATGTAAAGTTCCTCACGTCACAGGATATATATCCCTAATTATGTCTTTTGAAAAAAATAAAAGGATTCGAACCGAATTCAATTCATTTTACAGATTGGTTTGTCCTGCTGCACTGGCGTAGCAACTGCATTCACATACGATTCTTATATATTGCTTAAGGAATTCAAGCAAAACGTAAGTATACCTATTAGATACTAACTACCGTTCACGGCTTCGTTCGTGTGAATAGTACATATTTGTGATTGTACGTGGTTTTAGCTTGTGGTCAAGTATTCTTGGTTCATTGGTGTTCACATCATAAAAAGCATAATTTGCAAATAGCCCCTACTGGTTAGGATCTAAGTTGAACAATCAGTTATTAATTAGCAGCAAGTAATTATATATATTTAGATAATTAAAAACTTACTTATGATGAAATTAATTGATTTTAAAAATCGACGAATGTGATTTTCATTTTAGCGGTAAAAAAAATTATATTGTCTTCAGAACTTCTTAGAGATTCTTAATAATGTTGATACGAGTATCTTCTAAATACAACACCGAGCTACATGTATTGCTTTTCTGTTACCCGTGATGATGGTTTCTGGGTGGACGCGCTCTGTGACACTGAGCGCTACCACCACGGTCTGCTTTTGCTAGAATGTCAAATGGCCTAACTTGTCACCATCAAGCTTATGCTGATGGAGGCGCCTGAGTCGTCTGCAGTACCATGTCTGTGTACGGGCCTGGCTAATCAGAATTCTTCTAAAACTCTCGCGATTTCACTCCGGTATCTCTACTTTGTAAGCATAACTTGATCGCAAAAGGAAACGGAGAAGGGTCCACGCACTCTTATTCAGTACCATGAGGACAATCATGCTACCGAGCAAGAGAGTCCCCAGTCCGATGGCCACCACGAGATCATGCGTCTTCTCCGCCTACGCCAGGTTTTTTTCCAGTAAGTGAAGTGCCGTATCCACGGTCTGGTCATTGCAGTACTGGCACTCAGGCGTTGGCTCCATTCGGATCGGACACACACAGGTGATCTACGCAAAATGCGAGTGCCAGTGATCCCTTGCGCCAGCTAGTATGAGAGGGTTTCGTGATTCCTCTCGAACCAATTCTCCATAACGGGTCTTACCACCGTAATAACAGCGTGCTCAACACTGACTTAATCTTATATATTTTTATTACACACTAAAAGTTTGTTATACTGGTTTCGGTAACAAAATATATTGACATCTAATACAAATGCAATTCGCCATCTATTGGACGTAGCCGAAAAAAAACACTTATTAAATGTCAATGCTTCCTTAACAGATGTTATTACCTGCTTAGATCTGTTTAGTAAGTTTAGTTCATGTTTCAGGGCCTAAACATGAGGGTGGTAACAATCATCGTTTTACAATTCAAAATGTTTTTACCTCTGATCCTTATAACTATAGTATTAGACCTATCTGTTCACAGCATCAAAATGCTAAAAGTAGCATTGATGGAAAAAAAAGTGCTAGCTCGCCGTAAGTAAACATTATTTTTAAGTGTGTGTTCAATTGAAATTCACTTTCAAGTCTTCTTAACTGACAGTCTTAGTTGTTTCCGAACGTAAGAAACTATTTGTAAATCTTTTATCCAACTTCTTTTTTACCTTCATGAATAATTTTTAAGCTAGAATAACCTCACAGCAGCAATAACTACCAGTCTTAAAGCTCAAAACTATGGAATCCAGAATTAAATTTGACAATTGTTTGTTTTTTAGTATGCGATAAGAATAACTATATATATGTACCACTGAACATATTTTTTATGTGAACCATAAAATGATGGGGGGGGGGGCAGACCGGCTGTTGAAGTGATGATGAACAGTGACGAGAGGAGAGACGAGACGAGAGAGACAGAAAACTATCTTGCACCAATTTTATAACTTCTTCAGCCTATTGCTTTGCACTGCTAAACGAAGGCTTCCATCAAAGAGCGTCAAACATTCCGGTCTTGAGCAGTCCTAATTATTTATTTTTTGATTTGCAGATGAACGCCAACGTTCTGACTTGGAACAGATGCTTCTTGTATTACAACATCATCACCTTGACTATTCCGTGTATCGCACCATTCCACTAAATTTTAGTACAATGCTAGGTGCAGTATCATACGCCTTTATAAATATCATAGCCATAATGCAAATTGCGAATGGTCAGCAGTAATAATACGATGTTGGTGAAGAAATATCAGACACAAATACCACGGTTGCAGTTTATTGAGATAAACTGGTCAATTGACGTTGTATTAGCAAGTTGATTATGATCAACTTCAAAATATTTATTGGAGCTTACCTACTCTACGTCTTTAATAGTAACCTTTTTGTAGCTTTGAGTAACGGAGACTTTTAGTAGACAATGTGACGTAAGCTTGAGTGTTACTTTAGTAAACTTAACTATAAAATAATAATTCAATGCAATTTTTTTCTTCACAAATATAGCACGTATCCTCACGCTTGACATCAATATTTGTTAAGTGAAATAAATTCGTTTTTTGTGGAGGTATATGTATGTTTTGTGTTGGAATTCGAATGCTAACACATTTTTTTATTGTATAAAATTTTTGTGCATTAATTCAATAAATTTTCAATGAAGCGATAATCTTGAACTTCTTTGTTATTATTTAATAAAAGATATAATTATATGGCTAAGTATATTGTAATTACGTACGTAGTTTGATAGTCATTTATACACACGCCATCCACCAAAGATACACAGAACTACGGAGTAACGTATTGCACGAAGAAGCTACCAATCCTACATCGCGCAATAGAACTTCTCGCGTCGATTGGCCCGCCAGGCATGATCACCTCGCCTGGTCGGAGGATCCTCCCTTTGTGTTGGAGGGACATGACACCCACTCCTCCACAACGTAAACAGATATCTAAGAAGTGTACATTGTGTGACGGAAAGATGACATCACATATAGCTTTTCAATTTCCACAATGAACAGGATTGCAATACAAAAGTGAGGAAGACGATCGTTTTTATAATTGCACCCAGTTTATCAGCCAATATATACAAATTGATGATAAAATATCACTCTAGCCTGGTTACCCCTACGGCCTTCATAGCGTCTAGGCATAGCACACTGCACCTATGGTCCATGTAAGCAGAGCGTCTCTCTCCCGTCTGCGCGGCAGCCAGCTACCACGCAGCAACCACCCCAACTTACTCGGGACCTCATCGCAGTACCGTGCACCACCATGGTGTTCCGAATCACTGGTATCAGCGGACTTCAGCCCCAACTCACTGGGACTAGCGGCATTTAGTCTCAACTGTCTTCTAGTCCTCGTCTTCTGGTCGACGTTCCCCACGAATTTTGTCAAACTTACAATTCCTTCGATAAATTAGGAAAAGAGTTTGTAAAGATTCTAGGTATTCGGCGGAACCCAATTACCGATACTTTTTTATACATCTTTTCAAATACATTTGAAGTCAAGTTTAAGATCTCGCATTTTTGATCCACTTGGTTGGATCTGTCCAGTCTTTGCAGCCAAATCCTTTATGCAGGACATGTGGTGATCACATTTGTCATGGGATGAAACTATTGCAAAACATCTGGCTAAGCAATGTCATTTAATTTCACAGATTGCCCTTTCACAATTAGTTGTACCTTCCAACCCTTCATCAACAACCCATAATATCCCACTGTTGAGCTCGGGTCTCGTCTCAGGAGAGGGTTAAGGCCATACGTTCCCAAGCTGGCCAAGTGCGGGTTGGGACTAGTTCCAACTCTATTGAGGTACAATTGGCAGGTTTCTGTGATGGATTGCTAAAGGGTGTTGTGTATATACTTGTGTGATAACTAAAGAAATAACTAAGACTAGTTTATTGATAGAAAAGTCCAAAGAGGCTCCTTTTAAAACAACAACCTTAAATAGACTATAGCTAAGCGCAGCAGTTCTTCAATTATAAATTCGATTAGGGTATATTCTGATAGCACAATCACGTTATCATGGCTCAAAAAAGAAAACCCAGCGGGCAGTTGTAGGCGCGAAATTTCATTTCAAACTTCTAGATCATACCTTATGATAGAAAAAATCCTCTTGGTTGCAAATTGTGCTTCGCTATATGCCTAATAAACAAATACTACTTCCAAGAGAGGATACACCAGAACTAAAAATACTTGAGACTAAAAGTCTCCACGTAATGGAGACCACGAACCTCTTTTATACTTTATTTCTAAATATTCTTTTTGTAAACTTCAGAGAATCGTTGCGTGGATCAACAGATTTAAATAGGAGAGCGGATTGCGTTCTGACGGAAGCCTCAGTTTTAGTTCAATGAGAATCGATTTCGATGGTCCGTTTCAAATTAAAGAAAACCCCTTTCCATTGAGACAAACACATCAGACAATTTAAAAAGATATGTGTTACTTACTATGGAGATCTGATATCTGGAAATTGAATTATTTATATTGAATCAAATTATCTGATGTGTTTCGTGTATGTAAACACTGGGTAGATATTACCCGTTACATATTAGCTTTAGTTCAAGTGTATTTACATAATTTGAAATTATAATAGTTTGTCGTCTAATTGTATTTGTATTAATTACCTTTAGTTTCTCTCATGCTTCAATAATTTACTAATAAAATTCATTTTGTTACTCATGTTTAAAATCAAGAATTGCTCGAAACTTTGAGCAAGTTCTTTATTCATGAGATCTATAAAGTTACTAGTAACTCCATTATTCCTAAATTTGATTATTATTTATACTGTTGTTAACAGTTTTGTATTTAAACTACAATAATGAAGCTTTTCCTGAAAAAATCCACACTAAACAAACTCTACGAACACACAGACACACACACTTGGGTATAAAACGTAAAATTACTTCAAGTCTTTAACCCAGAAGGGAACAAGCGAAGTGTATTATGGAGAATGTACGCAGACAAATGTTGTGTTAGAAGAAAACGTGAAAGAAATATCTAAGAGTGTACTCAAGCTAAGCAAATGATATTTTGATCCTTTTGATTTATGAATATTACGTTCTGTCTGCAGTTGACCCTGTCTCTGTAATTAGGTCTTCTACTTTGCAACTTACTTTATCATCATCAGCTTATAGCAGTCCACTGCTAAACATAGGCCTATCCAATTTAATATTTAATTTTTACCTACTCCTAGAAGGTAAAAATTAAATATTAAATTGGAAATAATTATATGGCTAAAATGGTATATAAATATAGATTTAATAATCAGCATGTGCAACGCTTACCTTATTAAGCTTATTAATTGTGTTGGTTTTCATTAATATTTAGTGGCTATTTCGAAGGATACCTAGTGTTCTAAAATACAGAACTTGGTTTACTTTAGACTCTAGATCTATGCCTAATGGCATATTTTTTCATACAAGATGAATAGGCCGATTTTGTCTGAGTATTAGTTTGACTGCCTTAGTGGTGCAGTGGTAGCGTATGCGATTGCTGTGCTTTAGGTGTAGGGTTATGTATAGGTTCTATTTATAGCATGCATGTATTTTCAAAAAAAAAATATTTGTATATTTATATCAGTTGACTAGTACCCATAATACAAGTTATGATAGGTTGCGGATAGATGGCGTTGTGTGTTAGATTTTCGAAACATTAATTATTAAAATATAATTTTAAAAAATATATTTAGTAAACAGTAATAATTTAATAATCACACTGTCCAATAATCCATCAATTTCAATTTTACATTTCAAATTATTCAAAATTAAACCTTAATTACTGTTGCTTTCATCAATAATTTAAAATCACCATAGTCACCATCACTTCCTAAACCTATTTCCAACTTTACTCGGGGTCGATGCGATGAGTTTTCTTCTTCCGTGTCCTTCTACCACTTATCAATTTACTACTTACTCCCTTCCTAGAAATATCTCAGTCAATCCATCCTTTTGATCATTGATCAAAACAATTGTAATACATAAAATATAATGAAGATAAGAAAAATCAAGAGAGCAAAACCGCAAAAGAAATAGCATTATGAACAAAATTGTGGCAGAATAATTTAAACGCCTTGAGGTTGTTACGATTTCGATTCTTGTCTCTCAGACGTCGATATTGGGTTGGTGACGTAAGTAGCCTATTAGGATGTGAGGTCACAAAAAGAACGTTGGTAGGCATGTTAGCCGTTGTAGGCAGGAAGTTTATTTTGTTGTTGAGAGCCTTGGAGGAGGCATATGTCCAACAGTGAACGCCTTTCAGCTGTGATGGCTGTCATGATGATGATTTAAACCATAAAACATGGCAGTGGATATAAAATACTCTCAAGAATTCTAGTGTATATTGCGGTACCTACTACTGTAAATGACGACGTACAAGATGGCCATTCTTTGATACAGTTGAGAAACAAGCAGATAGACCATGATCAGATTGAAGTACCATTGCTGTTCTTGGACAGCTGCAACTCTTAAGTCATAAAAGCGTTGCAGCCCTTTCTCTTCAAAACTTGGAGGAGAGAAGTCAGGTTGATTTTCATTAAAATCATGCAGTGTAAAGCAATCAAATAATTGCTTTACAATAGTATGTATCACTCAAATCCAGAAGCCAAGTTGTGCCAAAGAATAGCTTTCCTCTCATAATCTTGATAAAATGTAACTTTATGAAACGTTCTATGTCAAGTGTACCTATTAGAAGCAGTCGGAGGGCATTATTTAAAATTAATGTCTCGTTTCTAGTCTACGATATGTCAAGATATTCTGCTTAAATCAAAGGGGGATCTATTTGGATTTTTTGTCCACACAACGACTATTTAATTAACTGCCATAACTTTTACTACATTTAATCACCAAAAATTTATATATAGCACTCAAAACTCATTAAAATCTTAATATTAAGTCCATTTATTAAAAATGTTTTGATCAAAATAAAAATATAAATATTCAGGGTAATTATGTGTGTGTGTGTGTGTGTTTAGAAACACTTCCAAATTAATGATCAAACTGTATAAAATTTTCTTAAAAATTCCATCGAAGATCGGTGTTGTCAAAAATCTTGAAAAACCCCCAGATCGGTTTAAGCAAGGGATGCAAATGAAACACAAAATCCAAATAGACCTCCTGGGAGATCAAAATAAGAATCAAATCCAAAAACATCTTCTCAGGGATCAGTGTTAACGAAAACAACTGTATACTATATTGATAATATTTTCTCCAATATAAATAAGTTTGAATATAGTGAGAGTAACCATGGAAACTAAAGGAGTTAATTTCATCAACCTACAAATATATTCAGCCAGGCGTTATATCGAAATGTATGAAAGTTTGGTAGATTCTGTAAATAATATTGGGTTCCCGTTAAAGTTCACGGTATTTGTATTGAATTAATAGAAGATTTTTTTGGCCGTTCGTAATTTAATGTTGCTTATTATTTTATTTTTTTGCAGGTTTCTGACCTAATTTTAATTTTAGTACCAAGATCGACCACGGAATATTTTGTAACAATTTCTTCTTTTAAAGTTTCTGTACGTTTAAATGTTTCGTGATTTTATTATTTCAAAATTGTGAATTAAAGTTACAGAGACATAGATAAAGACACTGCTCAAAGTGTTTTCGGTTGGTGATCTTATTTAAAAAAATAACAATGTCATTCCTATGGCCAGCGTGGTATAGTATATATATGTATGGCAAATGTACCAAAATCTCTTTTACAAGGAGAGGTTTCTGGACTGTTATAAACTGTTGATCATGATGATGTTAAAGAGAAGTCTGCGTTCAGCAATGCACGTCCTTTTATAATTTTTATGAAAACGGGGCTAAACAAGCAGATTGGTCATCTAATAGAAAACAACTACCCATGGCCCGTGGCCGTCTGAAAATCACAAGTCAAAAGTGTATTGCAAATCTTTGAAAGTGCGAACTATGTCTAAAAAGAGAATGTGCTCATTGAATTATGATAGAAAAAGAATGATTACATCTTCAGTAATTCGGACTCTATATAATATAACTATTCATTAATTTAAGTTATAAATTTTAGGGCCCCGCGGTTAAGATGGTTATAATATTGATTTCAACTATATTACCAACGTATGTAAGTTTAATATACGGTTTGGTAATAAGTGACCTAGTAAGTGTTGAAGTTACTGTTGTGGAGGAACGGAAGTCGCCACACTGTACTAAAAACCAAGATTTATGAAAAGTTAATACAATGTTTTAGTAAGTATTTAATTTAATTTATACTGAGGTTGCACTACGCTTTTAAGGTTATGGAATATTATTAGGAGTACATAATACATTTTCAAAAACCTTTGAAGCAGAGATTTTTAATTCATAATTTTTTAATTCGAACAGGGATACTACTCTCTCAGAGATGACCAATCTAAAGAGCATGCGTACGTAGTTGCTGCTTTGTTGCATTGTCTGCATTCACAATAAGTATAGTGACCACTATTTTTGATTCTGCACATTCTTTTCATCAGGCAGAGTACAGTGTCTTCGGTACGCTATAAACAAAGAATAAAAAAAAATACTTTTGATTTCAAATTTTACCCGATTACTCAAGAATAGCTAATCTGACTCACCCCCAGGGTTGGAGAGGTCCGATGCCAGTTGCTCCGTGTAAAAACAGAACTGATCATGTAAAACCGGTTGAACTAGTAGCCGACTCCAAAATTTTGGGCACAATCAAGGCTAGGAAGATGAAAATGATGATGAGCTGGCTAGATTCGGTTTTTTTATGAAATATCTTGTTCATATTCAGACATGACATGGTGACGTTTTGCCACGGCATATGTTACAATGCAGTGTGATAGTGCTGTGCCACATTTTTCACTATATGCCAGACTTTCAGCTGCGGCCAGTTTTAATTTTTATTTTTTACTTTTTTATTATATGACCCTGCCAAAGTGACTCCAATCTACTTGATTAGATTTTTGTCAGAGCTCGTCAAAATTGTTGGCACTCTAATAGGATTTCCTGCTGAAAAGTACTTTTTAATAAAATTTAATTGACAACTAGATATATAAAATAACACATAGGGTATCATTATATCATATAGGTAGAAAACATGGAAACATACATACAATTCTCGTTTTGCAGATGAGCGTGGGCGAACAGAATGGCATCTACTTCTGGATGTGATTGACCAACGCCCTCTTAAGTTCAGCTTGTGGTGTGCATTGCCGTTCAACTTCAAAGTAGCTCTTATTTTTCTTCTTTTTGCATCATAAACACAATGGCTATTGTTCAGGTTGCTTTTATTCAACCAACATAAAGATCAATAAAATATTAATAAATAAAATAGTTTATTGACACACTCAGGCCTATCTCTTGGGAGCCAGTGTATATTCGCACAAAAGGTAGGCAGTGCTACAGTGTGTATGTGGGGGGGGGGGTTAGAGGGGGTTGAAAAGTATCATTGATATCCTAAGTTTCTTACACAAAAATCCGTATGATTCTGTTTAATAAAATATGACAATAATTTTTTTCAGAACAGGGGTAGGAACATTAACACTATCTTTCTTATCTAGATGTCAAGAATTAAATCAACGAAGGATATTGAGTTTTTGAAATGATTGATTTGAAGTAATTGATGAAAGCCATCCATTGACACAGTCCCCAACCCGCACTTGGCTAGCGTGGGGACGTATGGTCTTAACCCTCTCCTGCGAGGAGACCCAAGCCCAGCAGTGGGACATTATGGGTTGTTGATGATTGACACCCGTAATACCAAAGGCGTCACAAGTGAGATGCCAGCCTTTTATTAAGAGGGATTACACTCTCCTTTGTTAATAATCTTTTACTTTGACTCAAATTATCATAACAAATAGTAAGAAAAACTGAAAATACTATTTCAGTAGCAAGCCAGAATTCAGGATTCTTTAAAAAAAAATTTTTTTGAATGTATGCTTCAAAGTACCAGAGTGACAATATTTTATCATCAATCCCTTTTTATTTGCTGATAAACTGGGTCCAATCCCAAAAACGAAGCAGACGCCGACCGTCTTCTTCGTTTATGTATTGCAATCCTGTTCATTGCAGAAATTAAAATAGCTTTTTAATTTTATTAATATGAGATATCGTCTTTTCATCACACAGTGTACACTTCTTAGGTGTCTGTTTACATTAAGGAAATTTTCTTCAGTGGTTCCTTTTTCAAGTTTATTGATCTTTCTGAAATTTGTCGAAAATAAGCTAAAATGCTATGCTACTGAATTAATAAAACACTTTTTTTTATATTTGAGTTTATTTCACTGAACATAGTACGATTGGTGTTAAAAATATTGTATGTGCTGAACATGTCATTTAAAATATTTACGACTACTTCTTCATCAATTGAATGCTTCGCTTGTCCCCAACCTCTGAGACGGACAAAATCAAGATTCTATTTTCATACTTAGATTATATTGTAGTGTAGCAATCATTCAACATAAATAGCCATCAAATTACGTATACAATTACAATTTACTTAACAATCTAATTACATTTTTATATTCTGAATTTGAATTATATTTTTTTATTTAGGAATAACAAAAAAGTACAAGAATATCGCTTGTTGAAATTTTGTTTAATAAATGCATAAATGTTTTATATAAAAAAGGTATTAGCATCTGAATTTCAATAAATAAATACACAAAAAACAAAGTTACTTCAAGCAAAAAATATTGATTTCAGGCGTGAGGGTATTATTATTTTAAACTAAGGAATAATTCAATGCCATTATTTTTCTTTTTAAGTATAATAGTACCCTCACGCGATAGAAGTTTTTCTGCACTTTCTTCAACGAATCTTTGTGTAAACAAAGATTCGTTGAAAAGAAAAATAATGGCATTGAATTATTATTTAATACTAAACTTTACACAAAGATTCGTTGAAGAAAGTGCAGAAAAAGTTCTATCGAAACATTCATTTTAAATGTTATTATTGCTATTCTTCGTACACACAAATTTTTAACAAATATAACATTTTTACACTGCAGCAGAGATGCTTTCTTTTAGAAGCGGTGACTTAATGCAATCTGAATCACAGCAAGTATGATTGTATAGCCCTAACTGATAGATAGTGCTATAGTATACCGCGCACTGTGCAAGGAACGCGGTAAGGGCGGGTTGCTTGTTTAGTACTACGTCGTGTCGAAGTAACGCTGGGCGACGAGCCCCTATATTTATGTATTTATTTATAGCTTTATGCACTTTTTTTTTATTTTTTATTTTTTTACGTTGTGGAATGCCTTTACGCACTTCGCTCCCCCCCCGCGGGGACAGGGGGTTCACTTTGGGTGGGACTCCTGACTGACTCCAGCCAGACTACTCACTAAACCACCACGGTGTGCCACTCTGCGCCTGAGACGGGAGAGGTCCGGGAACCGCTTTCTTACGCCATCCGGATGCACTTTAGTACAACGACGGACTTAATGCCCAGGGCATTCTCTACCTATATTACATATATTCAAACTGGTAGAATAAGTACAGAGTACAGCAAAGTACAGAGTATTTTGGATTTTTTTGTAAGACGTGGATTATTAGGCTGGTTGTGCATTAATTTCTCCGGTATGTATTTTCACTGCACATATTGTACAACTGTTTATTATTTCTAATAAAATAAAATTAAAGACAATAGGTTAGCTCTGGAAAATGTTTTAGAGTTGATTATGAACTTCCAGCTGCAATGTCATTTGACCAGTTTGTCTCTATGGAATGCATTCGTGGTATTTGTGTCAGATATTTCTTCACTAATATTGTATTGTTACTGCTGACTGTTCGCAATTTGCATTATGGCTATGATATTAATAAAAGCGTATGAAGCTACACCTAGCATCGTACTAAAATTGAGTGGAATGGTGCGATACACAGTATAGTCAAGGTGATGATGTTGTAATACACGAAGCATCTGTTCCAAGTCAGAACGTTGGCGTTCATCTGCAAATTAAAAAAATAATAAATAGGACTGCTCAAGACCGGAATGTTTGACGCTCTATGATGGAAACCTTCGTTTAACAGTGCACGACAATAGGCTCAAGTAGTTATAAAATGGGTGCAAGATAGTGTTCTCTCTCTCTCGTCTCGTCTCTCGTCACTCATCGTCATCACTCAAACAGCCGGTCTGTCTCCCTCCCCCATCATCTTATGGTTCACATAACAAAATATGTTCAGTGATGCATATATAAGGTTATTCCTATCACAGACTAGAAAACTAATAATTAATCTATGATATTATGTAATGATAATGTTGAATATGGAAATATAGACGTGGAATGCGATGTACTTAATGGTTTATTGATATAAATCATTATTTTAAAGCTATTAGAATATATGGAATCTATTAATGGAAATTCTGAAAGGTGCAATTATCAAATTTATTAAAAGATTTTATGGTTTTGAGCTTGAAAATATTAGGATAGTAATTGCTAAAGTGGGGTTGTTCTAGCTTTGGAATTATGAATAAAGGTAAAAAAAATAGCTGAAAAAAATATTTACAAAGAATTCATAACGTTTGGCAACAACTATAATGGAAGTCAACAAGACTTGAAAAGGAACTTGAATTGAATATAAACTTCAAAATAATGCTTACTTACGGCGAGCTTGCACTTTCTTTTCCATCAATACAATTTTGATAATTTTGATACTGTGAACAGAAAGGTCCAATACTATGGTTACTAGGATGAGAGGTAAAAACATTTTGAGCTGTAAGAGAATGATTGTTACCGCCTTCATGCTTGGACCCTGAAACATAAACTAGAGTTGTTAAACAGATCTAGTGCGCGTATTACATCTATTGAGGGAGCAATAGCATTTATTAAGTGTTTTTTTTTAAATCGGCCAACAGATGGCTATCATTGAATTAGATGTCGATATATTTTGTTACCACTGACTGACACTAGTATAGGAAAGTTTTGATATGTATATTATATAGTATATTATGGTGACCCGGTGTCAAGCACGCTGTTATTACGGCGATAAGACCCGTTATGGAGAATTGGTTCGAGAGGAATCACGAAACCTGGCTGGCGTAAGTGATTACTGGCAAAGACGATTTCGAAGATCACCTGTATCTCATTCGAATGGAGCCAAAGCCTGAGTGCCAGTAATGCGATGACCGGACCGTGGACATGGCGCTCTACATGCTGGCAGACTGCCCGTAGTCCGCTATCTACTTTGTATATTGCTTACAAAGTAGATAGCGGACCGGAACCGGGAGAGGTTTAGAATTATCCTGGTTAGACAGTCCGGAAATAGGCCCGGTGCTGCAGACGACTCAGGTGCTTCCATTAGTGCAAGGTTGATGGTGACAGGTAAAGTCATCTGACACTATAGCAGATGTAGACCGAGATTGTAGCGAGCGGTGCCATAGAGGTGTTGCATTTGAAAGTTACTCCTATCAACACCATTAAGAATCTCTAAGTAGTGCTTGGGGCAATGTCATAATGTTTTTTTCACTCTATGTTGAAAGAAAATATTCGTGGATTTTTAAAATCGATTCATTTCATCAGATCACCTCATTTCATCTAAACATATAAAATTACTTGTCCTGACTAACTGATTGTTCAACTTAGATTCTAAACAGTAGAGGCTATTTGCAACTGGTGCTTTATATGATGTGTGAAAACTAAGAAATATTTACTAATTACGCCAATAAAGCCGTGAACCACAGCTAGAACCTATATACACTTACGTTTTGCTTGAATTCCTTAAACAATAAATAAGAATCGTATATGAATGCAGTTCCTATGCCAGTGCAGCAAGACACACCGATCTGTAATATGAATTGAATTCAGATTGAATTACTGTTTTTTTTTTTCAAAAGACACCTCCCGCATTACCAACATACATCCTGTGTCGCAGGGAACTTAACAAAGATACACGAAATGGACACTGAGAACACCCAAACAAAGAACAATAATTTGTGGATGTATGATTTGTGGAAAGTGTTGTTGCATGGGACAACACTTTGCGTTAACCTGAACTGAACTGCTTGAACTCGTCTGCTTTATTTTTTGTTAACGTGTGGAAACTCCCACAGGCCGTCAGCCCACTGGTGTTTGCGGTGGGTAGTGTATCGGAATCGGACCGACTAAAACCACACGGTGTGCCACTCTGCGCCTGAGAAGGGAAGGATCTGGGAAATGGTCTTATTAACACTTCCGGACCCCTCCCAGTGCCTGCCTCACTAAAACAGGCACTTTCTGCTGATATACACGTCTAATTAGTCGTGCCTGGCCACTTAAGTGGATGGAGAGGGAAATCCATCTCGTCGGTGGTTGAAACTGAGAAGACGGCGTGCAGGTAGGCGTGCCTCTGCCGCCCGGCTCATCATCGGCGGTGGACGCAACAGGCGGTTGACCTGTGGTGGCTAGTGTTAGACTATTTAGAGGTGCATACCATCATGTACGAGGACCGAGAGGTCGTTTTGAGGCCCATGTCGTGCGGCGTTCCACAGAGGCTGACCTCTGTATTCTAAGGACCGATCCTTAGATCACTCCTGGTGACATACGAGTGGGTACTTCGAAGTCATCTCCCCCAATAATTTACTGATACTTTACCGATGACACATTGGTTACAGCCCGGGGTGTGAATTTTATTTCCAAGAGGCGGTGCGCCTGGCCACTAAGGGTGTCTCTGTTGGTTGGGTACGTTGAGGCGCTGGGCTTATGGCTGCTTCTCTTGCTGATCAGATAAGACCGATCCACACCCAACACCTTCATCGATGTCAACTCGTTCCTCGTACTGGTTCGGGCACATAAAAAGTATCTAGGCCTGATCCTCAACGGTAGATAGCTCTTTAACCAGCACTGCTGATAGGTTGTTTCGAAGCTGGTTGACGCTTCCTCTGCCCTTGGGCGAGTCTTACCCAATTCAAGGAGCGTGGCAAGGAGATAGCTCTACACGGGGGATTTTCGGGCGATGGCGCTTGCACCGCAACCCACACTGGTGCACCGTGCACCAGTGTGGGTTGCGGCTCTGATCGCGCAGAATAAGGCGCAGCGCTGGCGCCTCAAGAGGGTAAAAACGATCAGAGCCATGCCATTCGGTTTTAATAATCTCAAATACTGTTTAGTCTAAAAATACTTACGATAAGTTTCACAGTATGGTCTATTTCTTTTAAAGATTTGATAATTGTTACATATTTTTGGGTATACATTTTTAAACAAAATTTGTTTTCATGAGACTTTAGTGTTGATACCAGGGACTTTCTTAACAATATTATTCGGCAGTAAAACAACAAAAAAACAGTGAAATTTGTTAACTTAAATAAATCTGCAGATGATCCTATAATTGCTGTACCAAGGCGTGTTTTTAAACCTTCGATAAAACTCTTGTTTGTATTTGTAAAACTCAAACAATATAAGCCAAACATTAGCAGCACTACCATAAGAAAAATGATGGACTTTAAAATTAAACCTAAACGACGAAATAGTTTGTTTGCACCGGGTAAGTTGTCGATACCATCTATGGGCTTACAAAATTTATAAATATATTTATCTCCCGTTTGTACAGAGATCATAACAAAAACTAAATATTCAAGAGAATAAGTGTATTTAACAATACTTGGTAGTATACTGAAAAAAATTATGAAACAGACAGCAGTGAAGGCAATAGTTAGAGAGTAAATCTTTGAAAATAGACTTAAAAACGGTGACTTTCTAGGAATTCGACCGACTCCAAGAAGGAAACGGATGAAGATAACCATTTTAATGTTACGGACGACACGCACGAGCATTTTAATATATTATTATGTAATTTTTAAATATTTTTCTGTATTTGTTTATATCTTAAGCTATTTTTTTTTTTATTTTGACACGTTCAACCACATTACTAGGAAATTTTGTTTAAATGAAAACCTCTACATACTATCACAATCAATAAAAGTCTCATTGTAGAAAAGTGAATACAAGTATAATAATTCGTTAAAAGGAAATAATGTTCTTAAAATATATAGTACAGGCTATAAGCAATGTAAATGAACTAAATTTTAATCAACTAAAGTATTTCAATATTTTTGAGAAATATATGCTTTGAACTAATACAATAGAGTTGATATTTCTAAAAACTACAGTTAAGACAATAAATTGCAATAACGATACAGATATTATCGTGCTTATTATTACAATGTGGTGCATACACATTGTAAAAACTTGTTAATACCTTATTTTTTTGTAAGTTTAATATATTTTGACAAAACCATTGGAGACAGGACATTCGAAATCAAAAGTAGCATAGAAGCTACTAAAATTAAGATAAAGCAATGAAAATGGAAGAAAAATGAACAAAATTAAGACGAGAGTTTTACAGAGGTCAAAGAGGACTGAAAGTAAAGACAGGTCTACATTATATTATACTAAATATTTGACAAAACAGATTGTTATGGTGTTTATCTATGACTTTGAGATTTTCTATAATTTTAAAACATATTTATGAAATCTAATTAAAATACTTTTCCGGTGAAATTGCTTTTTTTATTTTAATCTGATGGAAAAACAATAAGTTTGCCTACAAGGTGGTCCAGGGACCTGGTGAAGTTCGCAGGAAATAGTTGGATACGGAGAAGTTGGGTGTGGAGAGCCTTGAGGCCTACATCCAGCAGTGAACCTTAGGATGACGACGTGGACATAAATAAATTAATAATTAGTAATACAGCAGTGCCATATTCAATCAATTAACCAGACAGTGTAAATCTAGAACAGTAGTTGGGGCTATTATTACCACGATAATACAAATTGATTAAAATGGATAACGTTCAACATCCAAATTTAGAGAAAACTAAATATATATAGGTAAATATGAATACAAATCATTTGTCTATTAAAACTGTGTGATTAATATTTTTTACATAAGTGTTAAATTAATTTTTAACAGCGTGCTCGATTCTGATGACCGAGCAAGCAGAGGATTCTAAAATTTCTATACTTGTAAATAAATAAATTTTGAATATATTATATACTCTATTTGTGAAAAATTCTTGCTCTTGAGCGCAACGCGTTGTCATCGTTGTCACCCCACCTCAGCGAGAAAATGACGCATTGCAAAAAAAAAATTACAATTACAAGACACTTTTATTTCAGTGTAGGTATTAATATTTGACTGCCTCGGTGGCGCAGTGGTAGCGTATGCGACTGCTGTGTTAGAGGTCTCGGGTTCGATTTCTGAGTCGGACCAAATGTTTGTATGATCTGCAAATATTTGTTTCGGAGTTTGGGTGTTTTCTATATATAATATGTATGTATTTACAAAAAAAAGTATATATGTATAAATATCAGTTGTCTAGTGCCCACAGTACAGGCTCTGCTTAGTATAGAACAAGATGGCGTTATCATAACAACCGGGACTGACTGCTTAACGTGACCTCTGAATCACAGAGACACTCATAGTAACAAGCCACCAGCGGTCACCCATCCAGGTACTGACCACGCCGTCGTTACTTACCCTGGCGATTGTTTCCAATCACCGAGTCCAACTGAGCTATTAGCGCATAGTTTGAAATAAAAGAAAAACTCAATAGTCCGTTAAACAAGCTTCAGTCAAAGTAAAAATAAAATCCGATTAAAACAAAGAAACGCACAGTACACAACGACAAGCAAAGATGAACTGCGAGAATTGTAGGTCATAAGAAAGTACGATATGCGTGCGATGGAATCTAGATGCCCTCTCGCTCGCACGTGGTGCTGACAGCTATAAACAATAATGACCTTCGACTGTTAAACACAGAAAAAGAAGAATGGGGACGCTTTTCGTTAGTATCCGATGTCTCTTGAACCCCACTACTTACAGCAGTGCTTTCATATAATGAAATTAAGTACTAAATATAAGCATTTCACTGACATAAGTTTCATTAGCAGTGAGAAGGCAGACCACTTTGCCCATTCTCCTTTGATTTGTACTACTCATGTATTGCATTAAAATCTTGCTAAAGGGTTAATACATAACTTTTTTTTTAAATTGCACTTAAATACCTTTCAATAATCAACAAATAAGGGGAATTCACAAGACGAATTTATAAATAAAAAATGTATCATAAAAAATACAGGTTATAGAAAGGAGCGTTGAGGTACTCCGAAATTTATTGTCTTTCTATGTGAAGGGCTGAAGTTTGCTGTTGAGATATAAGCAGATCATCACTGTAAGTTTCTGAGGACACCATAAGAGGCTATCTCTGACAAAACCTGTGACTGAGACGGCAAACTACACAGTACAACTTCATTGCAATGAGAAGAAAAACTTGAATAAATAACCTTCCTAAAAAAAGGAATTATTATTCATTCAAATTTGAATTCTGTTTCCAGCAGTGAAATATTAAAAGCTATTGATATTTAATGTAATAAGCAGTATTAATTCGTTTTAAAAAATCTTTTTAGGACGATTCCAACACCCAGATGTAGATTAATAAAGTTATTGTTCAATAAGATTTAATACCGTGGGAGAGCCACGCGTCGGCTTGAATGAGCCGGCTCGACCGGAGTGATACCACGGCCTCACAGAAAACCGGTGTGAAACAGCGCTTACGCTGTGTTTCATCGAGTGAGTGAGGATAACGGAGGTCCATACCCCCCCAATCCCCCTCCCCATCCCCCAAAGGGCGGCATCATCATTATCAGCCTATCGCAGTCCACTGCTGGACATAGGCCTCTCCAATTTCACGCCACTTAGTTCGATCTATGGCTTCTCGCATCCAGCTCCTGCCAGCCGTCTTGCGCAAATCATCGCTCCACCTGGCTTGTGGACGTCC
>PKRV01001042.1:1415-78338 GCA_003709505.1 Hyphantria cunea
TCTCAGGCGCAGAGTGGCACACCGTGGTGGTTTAGTGGGTAGTCTGGCTGGTGTCAGTCAGGAGTCCCACACGAAGCGAACCCCCTGTACCCGCAGGGGGGGAGCGAAGTGCGTAAAGGCATTCCACCACGTCAAAAAAAAAAAAAAGTGGTTTTCTCCTAAGGGGCGGCTGTTCTTCGGATCCGTTTGAAGAACACCACCCCCGGGCCGGACGGGGTACCAGCCCGAGTGATGGCCCGAGCCCTCGACCACATGTCAGATGGCCTCAGGGAGGTGTTGGACGCTAGCTTGGCGTCCGGACGCTTCCCTGAGTGCTGGAAAAGCGGGAAGCTGGTCCTATTGAAGAAGCCGGGATGGCCTGCCGATTCGGTCGCGGCCTACAGGCCCATCGTGTTGCTGGACGAGACGGGCAAATTTTTCGAGAGGGTGCTCTCTGCCCACATCGTCCGGCACTTCAGCGAGGTGGGCCCAGACCTGTTGGACGCCCAACTCGGGTTCCGAGAGGGGCGTTCGACGGTCGATGCCGTGATGCGCCTGAGGGCCGTGACCGAAGAGGCGGTGAGCTGTGGCGGCGTGGTGTTGGCGGTGTCTCTGGACATCGCCAACGCCTTTAATACTCTGTAGTCCGCTGCATCAGGGAAGCACTCCAGTATCACGGGGTGCCAGAGTACCTGAGGTGGCTGGTGGCAGACTGTCTGGAGGAGCGTACCGTCGTGTACGAGGACCGAGAGGGCGCCTTGAGACGGCGACCCATGTCGTGCGGCGTTCCGCAGGGGTCTGTCCTAGGATCACTCCTGTGGAACGTGGGATACGACTGGGTCCCCCCCGGGCTGGGCGTAATTTGTTACGCCGATGACACGTTAGTCACAGCCCGGGGGGCGAACTTCCAGAAGGCGGCGTGCCTGGCCACCAGGCGAGTCTCTCTTGTGGTCGGGCGCATCGAGGCGCTGGGCTTGCGGGTGGCCCTGGACAAGACGTAGGCCCTGCTGTTCCATGGGTGAGTAGAGAGAGAGTGGCATGCGCCCTCCGCCCGAAGAGGTACGCGAGTGGCGTGAAGCCGCCCGTTGAGCCACGATGGTTGGTTGGTCTTCGCGGCTGGAGGCTCCACGTGCTGGCTTCGCCACCGTGGAGGCGCTCCAGCCAGTCATCCTCGAGTGGGTAGGGCGGCAGCATGGGACCCTTTCCTTCCGACTAACGCAGGTGCTTTCCGGGCGCGGTTGCTTCGGGAAGTACCTGCACTCGGTCGTGCGGAGGGGATTGAGTCCCACCTGCCACCACTGCGCAGAAGGAGGCGGCGGAGAAGGCCCGGGAGGACGATCTACACTCGGACCCGATCCGTCGCCGGCGAACAGGGCGGTGGAGGCGCGCCTACCAGCGCCTCATGCCGCCCTGAGTGTGGCCGGGCAAGCGCTGGGAGGGGTCCGGATGGCGTAAGAAAACGGTTCCCGGATCTCTCCCGTCTCAGGCGCAGAGTGGCACACCGAGGTGGTTTAGTGGGTAGTCTGGCGAGTCAGTCAGGAGTTCCACACAAAGCGAACCCCCTGTCCCCGCAGGGGGGGAGCAAAGTGCGTAAAGGCACTCCACCACGTAAAAAAAAAGTGATTTTCTACTAGGGTCCGGATGGGGTAAGAAAGCGGTTCCCGGATACCTCCCGTCTCAGGCGAAGAGTGGCACACCGTGTGGTTTTAGTCAGTTCGATTCCGACACACCGCCCCGCCGTAAACCCCGGTGGGGTGAAGGCCCGAGGGGGTTTCCACACGTAAAAAAAAAGTGGTTTTCTACTGCGTCAAGTATTGTGGGATCAAATCCGTAGGACAACTCTTTATGTGATCTACAAATTGTCATTCTGAGTCTGTGTGTTGTTTTTGCCCGTTTCATGTATTCTTGTAAAGGCTAGCGGCAGGATGTATATTCCTAATGTGGTAGTTATTTTTTAATAATAAAAAACACTATTTGCAGAATTATACTCTTGTATTTTTCTTTCCTACTGGGATCATCTTGCCAGTACGTTTGACATTCATTCGGCTCTCATTTTCACCGTATTACAAATAGTTTGAGATCGATAACTTCTGTCCGATAATTACGAGACAGTCAGACAACTCATAAGAAGACCCATTTTTATAAAACAAAAAAGTTTGGAGATGGACAGTTTTCAGTCATAGAATTGATATCGTATAAGTTTGTAAAGGCGTTCCCTTGGATGAACTACAATCTTCTTCAGTTAATTTCTTTCCAATTTATTTCCAATTTTTTTCTTTTTACTACAGTAAACTTCGGTTAAATTTACTGTAGTAAAAAGAAAAAAATGTTTGAACCTTGATTTTTTCTTCTTCTTACCAGAAAATGATGCCGCTTTCCAAGAGGATTGGCATCAGACGAGTGACTGATATAAGTTTCAGACACAATCTAAAACCAATTCTTTACAAAGTAATAAATAAATAAATATTTCGGATATCCAACACACAGCGCCATCTGGTCCCAAACTAAGGTGAGCTTGTATCATGGGAACTAGACAACTGATATAAATACATATATATGCTTTTTTTTTGTAAATATATACATAACATACATAGAAAACACCCAAACTCCGAAACAAACATTTGTAGATCATACAAACACTTGACGCGACCCGGGAATCGAATTCGAGACCTCAAGAACAGCAGTCGCTTACGCTCCCGCTACGCCACCGAGGCAGTCTCTGCTGCCCCAACAACAAATTCAAATGGCAGTAAAAAAATAAAAATATATTTTAGCTTAGTGCTAGCTATATAGGTATAGCTAGTCATGTGTTTAATTTTCAGTGGGTGTTGAGAAAATGAAATATCTCTAGAGATGTTTCTGGTGTACATATTTCCAACCTTCCCACACTTGTCTTATATTCTTGATTTGTTAAATATATTTACGTAATTACATATATTTAATTAGTTCTTGCTGATTGAATTTTCAACAACTGTCTGTTAACGCATTTATTTGATGTTCTGCACGCATCCAAGTGAAGTGGGTTACGTTTGATTGACGTAAGTAACAACAAACTGAAAAGTGCGCGTCAATCACGATTTTGGATAACGGTAAAAACTGTATTAAAAAGAGTTTAGTATGTTGTTGTGAAGTCCTTCGTTACTTTTTAAAGAAACTTTGAGGTCACCGAAGCCCAGATAATCTCCTCGTCTCATTGATTCTAGGAGGGTGGAGTCAAAAGCCGGCAACACTCTTACGACTAAAGAAGTACAGGTGTCTTTCGGCACCAATAACTACTTTTCTTTATAGAATAGGGGGCAAACGAGCATACGTTTCATTTGATAGTAAGCGACTACCTCCACCTATGGACACCGCCTTTGGGGGAGTGGTTAGGGCATGGCCCTCCGGTATCCTCACTCACTGGGTGAAATACAGTGCAGAGGCTGTTTTACACCGGTTTTCTCTAAAGCCGTGGTATCACTACGGTCGAGCCGGTCCATTCGCGCCGAAGCATAGTCTCCCACGGTACTATAAAATCTGTAAAACTTCTGAAAAGATTATAATATCTACGCATTTGACAAAGTTATCTTGCTTCGCAATACTTTATTAATCTCATATTTGAAATTAACTTTAATCAATTCAATAGCTGAGTAATTAACTATAGAAATTGTCAGAACAACACTTCATATCATAGTTCAACCAAAGACTGTTTCATCAATTTCTCATAACTAAAATAGTGGGTTACGCCAAGACGCACGCAAGCAAGATTTAATTAACAACTCCCTGATATTTCTTCATAGGTAATTAATTACTATTACACGCCTTCGAACTCATAAAAACATTCACAATAGCCTCTGAAAGGTTTAAGTTATATCTATAAGCACCTTATCTGGCTTTTATAGTTTTACAAATAAGGTACATTTTCAAGTGATTGGATTATCTAATTGTATGTGCCGAAAAAGTGGTATACGATGGCTATTCATCATTCATCTAACAACCGAACATAAATAACATATTTAGATGGTTTATTCCTCTTTGGTATATTGCATTGAAACTTTAAAAGTTGCTTAAGTTGTAACTTTCTACGGAGTCAATAGGTCACCAGTACGTACCTACAGTAGTATAATAATAAAAAAACAATGAGATGATCACAATATAAAAATATTTTTTCTGATGGAATCATTATAGGAAGAATTTCTTTTTCATCAACAACATCTCAAGAGTAAAATAATAAAACGATAAAATTTAAAAATGTAAATTCAGAAAAACTTATATAAAATTTAATAAAATGGGGTTATAACCTATAACGTGACCATAGCTATTAATAACAAAAAGCAATCAAAAAACGTCTTAAAACCTTTAACCCTGCTAGGAATAAATATGGAAATATAAGAAGTAAGAAACATGGTAACAGCAGATAGCTGTCATCGTGTTATTGATTATCACATCTCTTGATGTTACGTTTGATGACGTTTGTAAATGTTTATGTCAACCTCCTGCCTTGAACCTGTTTGTCTGTAGTAATGATTAGTGACGAGCCAGATGTCCATAGCTGGGTTGGGTGGGAGCCGAGGACGTATATTTATTTATATGTATGTCCTGAATACAAGATACAACTGTACGAGGACCCCCAATAAGAGCTTCACTTAATCCAAGAGAGTAAAGAATCTTCAGGGACGGATCCAAAACAAGGACAGGCACTGGTTTGGGAGTATTCTCTAAGGACCTAAACATACACATTTTGATACCATTAGGAGCCCACAACACAGTATTTCAGGCAGAGTACATGGGTGTATTAATGGCAGCACATGCAACCATCTCCAGAAAGGTAACGGAATACCCCATTCGCATACTTTCCGACAGCTGACCAGTCTTCAGGCCCTATAGAGGTATGTACTATAACCAGTATAGCTCTCCAGTAGATCAAGGTGTATAGCAACTCACGCGGGAACGAGGCAGTCGATGCACTAGCCAGAGATGGGTTAGAGACAAGGGCAGTAGGCCCAGAATCAATAATGTCCTTGCCAACTGCTTAGAAGCGACAGATGCTGCAACTTAATACCAAGATAGAACACCAGATATATTGGTCCAACCTTCGTAACTGTAGGCAGACCAAGATGGACCTCCAGTATCCTCACTCACTTGGTGAAACACGGCGCAAGCGCTGTTTCACACCGGTTTTCTGTGAAGCCATGGTTTCACTGCGTTCGAACCGGTCCATTCATGTCATGTCATGTTAGATATTCCAGGCTACTTTAAATATTATTATAAAGACTAAGCGTAAATTGACCAAAGTAGTTTTCTCTTTTTAAACAAGTAACATGATTATATTAGATGATTTATAAACTCACACGGGTGCTGTAAGGAACACATTATTGCCTACTAATTCAGAACGCCGATAACAAGGTTATATTACACCAATTAAGCGCCATTTTACATTTGATTTTATTGTAGCATAATTAGATGCGGTTTACGACCCAAGGTTTAAAACCACTGGTTTTATAAGCAAACGATACGATATAATAAACGTTATGGATTATAAATTTTAGTGTATTAATTTTTATTATCGGTTTGGCGTACCGTAGGCAAGCTTCAAAGAAAGTTGGTTAATTTAACGAATAAAGATTTATATCTTAATAATTCTTAAGTCTGACGCAAAACGTCAAAACAGACATTAATAGTAATTGGTGCAATTTTAAAAACTGTATTTTTGACCTCCATTTCATTTAAATGATCAAAGTGGCAAATAAATATATGACCCGTCTAGTAATATATAGTAGCTGTAACTCTGTCTCAATCAATTATTTTTTCTCTTAGTATCGTTATTGAAGAATCATATTCTATTGTCATTGTTAAAATCTCGACAAGGAGATAATTTCATTTAAACACATTTTTAGTAGGGTTTTGTTGAGGCTCCCGTGCTACTATAATTCACTAGGCAGAGTGCATCAACTCTGCAGGCTCATAATTGTAGAAAAGCCATACTTTTATCGAGAAATTTAAGTTCTCTACAGGACTAATTCATCAATAATTAATAAATAAATTCGAATTTTCTTAAACAGTTTTCATTAAAATGATTAATGCTTTGTCGTAATATGATAGTAGTTTTTATTGGTCAAAATGAAATACTTATTCTTCATAAATATATTATTTTTTTAACAATTTAAAAATATAATAGCTTTAGCTTTTTAGTTTACAAAAGAAAAATAAGCTAAATTCAATTTTATTTCCTCTGTGTGAGCAAAATAATAAAATATGATTTTAGCTTTTTTGTTTTAATTTTGTGTGTTTGCTTTCCATTCTCTTCTATTATTCCTAAGTTTTATGTTTAACCTTGAACTGTGGTGCTTTTTATGCAACACTTATCTGATGTAACTTCATAAGAAATAGAATTACCGTTTCAAATATCCATTTAAGGAAATAGCGACACACTTCGGCACGAATGGGCTGGTTCAACTGGAGTGATATCACGGCCTCACAGAAAACCAGTGCGAAACAGCGCTGATTTGCGCTGAGCATAGCCCATACCCAAAACCCTCCCCCAAGGAAAGGAAACGCACTTTTGGCGCCTCTAATGTTGCCATGCGTCGTCTGTTGGTGCCCATGGCGGCGGTAATCGTTTACCATCAGGTGATACGTCTGCTCATGTGCTCCCTATTTTATAAAAAAGATAAAGCATAACACAGGCAGTTACGCTTTACAGTTTTGTTTTAATTACCGAGTAAAACCTTGAAATATTAAAGGCATGCAACTATAAATCATTAATGTTGCTTTCTGTTCGATAATTTGTTTTGTATTTAATTATTTCTGAACGAAATATAATTAATGCGGACATTCATAATTACCGTTGGTGATAAGCGTTCTATATGAAATAGAAATATGCTTATACATATTATATTTTAAATATTGTGCATGTTTATATCTGCCGCGTATTTAGGTATATTATAACAGTTCTAAGAAAAAATAAAAAATACCATTTAATAAGATTATTCATTACGTATTTCTTTTTTTATGTGGCTCTATCAAAATGATTCCACTCTGTCTGGTGGTCACCATACTCATTGCGAATGCAGACAACGCAACATTGCAGCATGGTGTCCCACACAATGGCGGCCTAGTGATGCTTCTGCATCATTGGCACTCCGGCCTCATCATGGCCTAAGTATGTTGAAACCGGTATTACTTTTTAGATATTTATTTAATATTACTTTGCTTCTATTACGGTAACAGGAAGCTATAAAATATAGGCTTTTATTAACATAGTAATTGCAACATTAATTATATTATAACAAACATATAATATGAAAAATATATTTTAATTTGTATTCATCGAACGTAAAGAATACTGTGAGCTACAATAATATTTTTCTAGTAATATATTACCATAAGTAGGTGTCAAAACATGATGATAATAATCATTAGTGAAACTCATAGGGAATATACAATAAACGTATTTCATTAATTTACCATCAAATGTCTTCATAAATAATGATCGAAACGACGTCTGCGCCCACGCACGCGCTTAATGAATCAATTTATAGGTACCCGTTGGTAAATGGTCCTCATAACACTATCAAGTATGCAAAACTATTATCTATGAATTTTAATTAAATAGTTTTTATTTAATACAAGAAGATTATGTGGAGAAATATTTTATATAATCCAAATGGATTAAAAAAATATACACATTCGGAAATTATAGATGTTTACATTGCGCCATGATTTGTTTAAATAGTACGAGGTTATGTCATTCTGTGTAGTTTTATCTTTGCGTGAGTGTTTTTACGAGTTTTTCTTTTAAAGTAGATAATATCTTACTATAGTCAAAGAAGTTATTAGTTTAGTCTGTATTTTGAGGATTTTAACTTTGAAAAATCTTATCAGTGTAGACGTTTTTCAAATTTATCGCTTTTTAGTCACGTAAATTAAGTGAAATTTATACTATATTGACCTAAATCTGTTAACAACCAGCGATCTTTATTTTACTTCAATATTCTTTAAATGAACAATACATAATTCACAAATACAGCAGTATAATTTTAAGATAAAATGAAGCTAACAATCTCCTGGGTTTCAAATTACTGTTAACTTTTTTATGAATAATAAAAATAATTTGAATTTCACGTGGGTGTTATCATTAGCATTACGACATAAAGTACGACCTTGAATGTTCTGTGTGGCGTGGCAGTAGAACATTCAAATACAACCTTATGGTTAGTGGGTTCGATGGGCACCCATTTGCATCGATCTCTGTATTTAACAAATTGAGTACATAAATATACTCTTAAATGGATGCAAGCTAAACAGGGGTTCTATTGTGGATTCTAAAATCCAAAAAAAAACTGAAATATATTCTATTTTGGTAGCACATATTATAATAAAAATAAAATCCCAGCAAAGGAATCTAGAAATCCTTATTCTTTTTAATGCAAGTGACTACACTTTTTGAAATTAGAAATCTGGAGATCAAGAAACAGAAATGCTCACCTGTTCCTCCACAAAACCATTAAACCTTCGCCAATTAATAATTAGACGTGAAACAAGATGGCAATATTGCATAGATAACAATGATACATACTTTCATTAATCAAATATATTTTACAAAAAAACGACTTTGATTCGTCCAATACCAAATGCCAATTTCGTATGTAAGCACCAAAAATTATATTTATTTAATGAACATGTAATTAGGTCTTTTATTTCATAACAGGTTTTCATGTACGGGTCCCATAACATTAAATAAACGACCCATGGTATTCTTCCCTTCTTATATTTATTTCCGTAACGAATGTATATTTCTCTTGGTTATTGTTATTTCTAATAATTATTATTTGTTGAATCTCTATGGTTGTGATGACAGTTTGTATGTTTATTTTATGTTTATTTTGTCCATAAATGTCTACAAGTAATTCAACATTTAATTACTTGGACATGAAGCATTTCAAAATAAATGATTGTGTAGAGATTCTAGATAATTAATATAGAATAACTTGATATCGCAATCTTTACAAAGCTAGAAAATAGTATAATTTTATATGAATGATATCAGGAGAGAGTAACCAACTTATAAAGAAACAATCTCAGCGGCTTTGCGACGTGCCATTGCAAGAGCTTCTTTTTATGTCGCTAGTTAGGAAAAAATGTGTGGTTTTGGTAGAAATACAGAAGTGGTCCAATTTAAGCACTAGCTCAATATTGTTAAATCTCCTTTAAGTACAACAAAGGTAAGTGTCTACCACTACCTATGTACATCTTTTTGTTTCGGGTGGGTTCTTCAGTAGCCTTACTAATTCGATATACAGCAGCAAAAGGTCTCCAATGGTTTTCTATGAGGCCGAAATATCAAAATCTGCAAAAGGAGATTTAAAACTGGCATCGAACGAAACTAAATCCTCTTTTCGAGTCGTCTCATATGTAGTCAGTCATTCTCTTGCAAACTAACTTTTATTTGAATAATAACAGTAGATTGAGAATGGATTCTTATAGAAATAGAAAAATAAAAGAAGACGGCACTCCTTACATAATATTCTCGTGATGCAGTCATCACCGACCCATAAATAAACTACCGTATTCATGTCAACTCACTAAGTGCGGCATTTACATATGAATTGTATGAATTAATACAACGCCAATTGACATCAGCCTTAAATTACATGTTGTAATAAACCTGTTTCTAAATGACAATGAACAACATATAGATTAGAACTGTTGTATAGGGTAAGAGCCTACAAAGACCATGACTTCTAGAGGCTTATAAAAGCATTAAAAAACAGGTTTTCAATTTCAAGCTGACCGCTAGCAGCGGATGAATACGGACTACAAGACCGAGAATGTTGACCCTCCTCAGGGGAGGTCTTCGTTTAGTAGTGGACGGTGACAAATTTTCTTTATTATGTAAGAGGTTCGTAAATATATTTCATTTTTTTTTTTTTTTGAGCTGCCTGAATAACTCTGCCCTGCCTGATGGAAAGCATGAGCAGAATCCAAGAGTGTGGTCACTATCCTTAATGCAAAAAAGAACAATGCAGCATGGTGGCGGCCTGGTGAGATGCTTTTTCACGCCCCGCTTAAAGGACCTGGGATCATAGTGGGAAGGCAACACGTACGCTGGTAGTGAGTTCCAGGTTTTGACCGCTCGGCACAGGAAGGAATTACCGAAGCGATGAGTACGAGAATGTATGTCTTCCACCTTAAAGCGGTGACTTCTAAGGCCCGAGCCCAGTAGCTATTGATGCTAATCTACACGATGCTCTTTATTCGGCCAAAGTGAGGTACGAGTGGCGAGATACCGTCCGGCAGATGATCATCCCACACCTAGGGAATCACGACCCTCAGCAATGAGGATAGCGACTCGAGGAGGGAGGATAAAGAGGTAAGGCTATTGATTAAACAGCTAATTATGCTAGTGGGTTGGGATATATACACATAATTGTATGATTTTAATGTTTTAAAAGTACTTAATTCTCAATTTTGTAAAAAAATATGTTAATAATATATTTTTTTTATTTCTTGACGTCAGTAAACATTAAAGTAATAAACACTCATAAAAATGGTCATGAACATATTTTGCGAGATGTAATAGACATTTAAACTTTAAGGAGTCATCAAATTTTAAGCGCAGATTTGTATAATTCACAAATACGTGTCACGTAACGGTATGTCCAGTCTTCGACAATAATCTGTGAGTGAAAAAGACTCGTAAAACGGCGAGCGAGGCGGATCATAAATTTAACTGCCGTTTTCTAAAATTAATAACGCATAATTCTAATATAAAACCTTAATGAGTGGCGAATAAAGCGATAAAAGGGTAATTTACGATCTGCCCGGTTAATAAAAACTTGAAGATAAGCAATCTTAGAAATGGAAATCAATTATTTTGTTTACGTCAAGCTGTTATATGTGATGTTTATTTTTTATTGTATTTGCTTTATACTTGGTTTGAGGTTTAATTTGTTGTTTATATATATATTTAGGAAAAAAAACTGTTTTCTTTTTGGATGTTTTATCGTGTGTCATTAGTTAGTAGACTCTTTAATCTTTTAATTTTAGTATTGCTTTTAAGTCCACGTTATGTAATACCTATGTTTAGATTGCGTTAAAGAGTTCTAAAGTTTAGAAGTAGCGTGTGACAATGACAGGTGCGTGCAATATGACATTTAAGATTACATATATGGTCTTTAGAAGATGACTGTAAGTCAGAAAATAACCAAAAACAAGTCCAATCCATTATTTGGTATATTGAGCGATTCCAACATATTTATCAGAAGTTTTGGATTTGATTCTTATACACTACGGATAATGGGGTGATGAACACATAAATTTCTCCTGTGTCCATGTAAATTCTTTATTTTAAAAAGACAAATCCCACGTTATGAATACACGTGTGTCGCGGGGGAATTTAAAAACATGTAGAAAACAGACACAAAGAACACCCAGACTTAGAACAACATTTTGTGAATCACACAAAGTTTTTTCCCATTTAGATTTCGAACTCTTAATACTTAAACTACTAGGCCAATCGTGCAGTTACAACTATAAATATATGTAGGTGTGTGTGATGTAGGTGTATTAGTGCGTTTATGGTTAGTTTTGTTTCTATAGCTCAATATAAGAATAATTTGGAGCCAGATGACGGTATATGATGTGTCAAGATAATGATGATTGAAACTACATAATAAACGATTGTATACCGTTAAAATGTTCATACCCTTAAAACGAGTTGATTATAATAACAACGGCGTAATTAAAATAAAAAAGACTAGATTTATCAACCTGAGACTTGACCAATTAAGTCCCTGTTGACCAATTTAATACTTATATTTCATTTGTCTAGCAGTTTGTGTAGGTGACTACTGATCACGAGGTCTTGGGTTCGCATCTCGGGTAAGCCAAAAAGTATTATCGAGTTTTTCTCAATATTGAAATGCCGAAAGTTTGAAAGTAGGCGTCTCAGCCCCTGACCTCGGAGAATGCGCAAAGCCGTCGGTCATGCACCTGATATCTTCTCGGTCGAGTTGGACAATGGTCTCATTGAATTTTGAGTGTGAGGGAACAGAGAGGGCATTTGTGTCTGTGTACACACTTGTGAACTATAATACCTCCTGTATAGTTGGCTGGTCTTCGTTCAGACTGACCGAAGTTGCCGAAATCGGCTAGAAGAACATCATCATTATCACTTCAATATTTGCAGGTTAAACAAAAAAAATTGTACGGCCCCCGATTCGAATCCGAAACTTCAGCAAAACAGCCTCATAAACTACGATTGCGCCAACGAAGCAGACATCTATCATTAAGAATATCCATCTAAATTATGTAAGATACCAACTTTGCAATTAACTTGAAATGAAAACACATCTCTTTAATGATCTTTTAATATCCATAATCATAAATCGCGTAAATGAATCATATCTTTACCCTGCAATTATACTATTGAACTCTATAATTATAGCTGCAGGATTTAGATTTCATTACAACTCATATGAAATCATGAGGAATCAATACCAATAAATAAAATTGAAGTGTCTGTTTCTAATTTCAAATCAACAACTATTCCCTAGATGCATATGAAAGTCTATAAAGTTCTTAGGTCCATAAAAAACAATTGCATAATCTGTCTGCTTGCTCTGGCTAATCTCTAGAACGGCTGGATGGATTTTGATGGGAGTTCCACTGGCGGATAGTTGATGATATAAGTAGTAAAGTAAGTTACGTTTTTAGATGAGTTTCAGGGTCGGTGTTGCCCGCAGTTTTTATTGTGAAGGTACAACAAGAACCACGGCTCTGCGATTTTTAAACCACAAATCTTCTTTACATAATCTAGAGCGTTGAGCGTATCTGGTTCAGCTCACAGCAATAACTATGAGTTGATGGTCAAGACAGTAATGGCCTGTTAATGGCGTTAGAAGTACATTATTACGTTTTTATACCCTCATTATAACGCTCATAATGACCATCAGATAAAATTAATATCATAAATACTGATAATATCAAAATTAAAATAATATGTGATTAAATTTTGTAGGACACGATTGAAATTAACATAATACTCTTAGTATATATTACAAAAATATTTAAATTTCGTTGAATAATTTAATTATTATTTTGTTTTCATTGTATTTTAAAGTATGATGATATCAAATGTAACTAATTAGAAAGGAAGTTAACGTTCTTGTTTTTTATTAACTTATAAATGAAAATATAGATAAAGCGGATTGTGGTTCAACAATTTCATAAGTACAGTAACAGCAGCACTGTAAGTCATCGGCACATAGGTCTAGAAGTAAGCGATTCTGTTTGCCAAACCAGAGGTCGTAGATTTCATTGCCAAACAGTATAATTATCGTGGAATGAACACGATATTTTGTACTGAAGCTAAGTGTCGTTTATCTGTAATTAACTGGATTACTGAGCTTTGCTCGATATTTTTTTTTGGTAAATATTATAAAACCGAATCATACCTATCGATTCATTGCCCCGGAAACCCTCTGCATATAAAACTTTTTATAAAAATGTTTGGAGTCATTTTCGAAATTTTTCGAAGGCGAGGGCGAGGTGATCGTTCCTGGGGCCACAGCCTAACAGTTGATGTTGGGAAGTGGTATATATGCTTATCGGCTTGAAAACTATTGGTCGATTCAGGATTGGTAGTTTCTTCGTGTAGAAGTTCAGTGTAACTGCGGTAAATGGCACTGTAGAATGTTTCAGTTGTACTTAATGTGGAAGTCACCCCAGTATTATTATTTGAACTAGTGGTCGCCCAGTGGTCGTAATTAGGCTATTATTCGATTTTTTTAACTTGTTTTGCTTTCTACGCTCTTTCTCCATATAAACTTTAACTATGTATATTTCATACTCCTCCATTCGAATAATTTTCGTAAAAGAGTTAATCTGTATATTTCAAATAAGAAATAATATAAGTCGAGGTTTTTTTAATAAATAGGTATTAAAACAGAGCATCTTTAGGAAATGACTTTACCCTCCTGTAAAACTTTAATAACATATCTTTAATAAAAAAAAATACAACTGCAATATTAACAAAAACATATAGTCTACATTAAACCAGTAATGAACCTCTCATACAAAGTAAACGAACCCATATTTTTTTAATAACACCCAGAGTTACAAAGTTTATTATCAAAAATAAATGACTGAAACTTCTTCAAAGGAAGTGAATATATCGGCATAACAAAAAAATAACTTTTAATGTGCACTGAGATACAGACAATATATTTAACTATGCTATTTAAACTTTTATGTGCATGCAATAAGTGTAAAATTCACATAACACGTTTTTACACCAACTTTATACACAATTCAAGATATAAAATCACCAATCTCGATTTTGTAACGATTAAATTGATTTTACGATTTCTCGATAGATAAGGTAATGTTAACTCGATACGTTATTATTTTTAAAGTATTTTGAGTTCGCCAATAGTGTAATTTGGTAGCTGACTGTACACGACCTCGATTTAAAATGTTTTTTACATTTTATACGAACGTGAAATTGCGGTTCTAAAATGTTAAGTAGCACATATATATTTTAATGATATTAAAAATTATAAGAATATAAATTAACTTACAGAAATTGCAGCGGTAACTTTTTGTAATCAAAAAATATATTGCAAATTGAAATTACGTTCAATAAAAAAGTTATGTTTTTAGGACACGTTAATTGTTTGTAAATGCTTAAAAGATTAATGTTTTAGACTGTACTTTCTTTTATTGCTTCGTATTAAAGGCGATTAAAGTTAGAGTGGTTGTCGAATAATGACAATACTACATACACTCACGGCATAACTCAGAAAGAGTAGACACAGGCAACTACTATTCAACTATCGCTTACATGTACCAATATGTTTTGGGTATGTGAAGTAACAAGTTTCGGGTCCCTGTAACACAAAGGAATGAAGGATCTTTCGACCAGACGAGATCATCAAGACTAGAGGTCCACAAAGACAAGTACAATTTTAACGACAATTCCAATGCCTTTTATGTAATTTAAAGTGTCATATTTTCCAACACAATTTCGCATTCCTTGTACACTTATACGTACAAATTATCTGCAGACCAGAAGTCTGATAACTTGTTACTTGAATTACATGAAAAAGTAAAACACACCAATTTGTAGAAAAAATGAAAACACGTCTTATTTGGAACGAATTGCGTACTACCATGGGTAAAAAGAGGTTCTCACCAAAAGCGAATTATAGAACTTTTTTCAATTTCATGTCTTTATTGAAAAATATGTGCTGTTGCACAAATTGATGGGATGATGAGATTATATGACATCTGATAGCAGCTACTAGATGATTTCGATATAAAATCTGCACGTTTGATACTTGTGATCGCATGTAAAAAATTACCAAGCACAGATAGCATTTCTTACAAAGTAAGCAGCTTTAGAGTTACTTACATATTATCGGCAGTATGCCCGAATAGACAATAGACTTATAAATGAGCATACTTTGAAAAGGATGTCTATAAATTAAGAGAAACAACTAAGATGCAGAGGTCTTTTTCATGTAGGTATAGGCCTGCCTAAGTGACTCTACTCTGCTTGATGGAAAGCATAGGTAGAATCCAAGAGTGGTGGTCACCATACTTACTGTGAATACTGCGGCCTTGTGATGCTTCTGCGTAATTGGGCATTCTGTCTCAAACTCACCAACGAAACACGACATGAATGCTGTCTAAACTATGATTTTGAGTGCGAGGTTTTGCCCGTTTGTACTGAAATCAGCGTGGCTCTGCTACCTCTATTTTTTTCATCTTTCTTATTAAACTCTTACTGCCATGCATCAGAGTTAGTGCCATAATTCGCCGTGACTGCATGACATGCTTTGTTTTACGTGTAGTGAATGTAACAAAGGAATGCAAAGAAACGTTTACATGTAAGTAACCCAGTAAGGACAGGACTTGAAAGTAAATTTACTGACTAGATCTGCAGAAGAAGGGTTTCGTTAAAATCCCCCGTATGTCGCAATAGTAGATATATGAAAGGTCGAATAAATGTAGGAGAGCTAAAGCTACATGTCGGCCCCAAAAGCCATGAGGCTTAAGCTTAGTATGTATGTTATTTCTTCCTCGGACTGGAGATATTCGATGACATTCTCGTACTTGCCAAACGTCCGCCACGATGCGTGCACAGACGGACATAACTATGTCTATTTAAGGTATTAATGTTATTGGTTCAACTTACTCATGTCGCAGTCCTCGTAATATGTGGCTAAAAACTGTATTTATATTCTCTGACGGTGAATTTATTGGTGAATGTTATCTCATGGTTTATGTGTTTAAGATTCTTCAATTGCTTCCTTGATTGTTTAACATATTTAAGGTTGAACCTTCTTGTGTTGGTTTTGATATTTATTGTAGCAAGTAAGCTCTAATGGAGGAATGACCTAAAATTTATAAAGATAAAGGTTTTTTTCTGGTGGCTTGGCTTTTTGCAATTAACGTTTCGTAGCTTCTTTAGATGCCTAAATTGTTTTAATATTCAGTGTAATTTTCTAATTCAGATTTTTAGTATTTTATCATTTACAAAGAAGTGTTATGTTTTTGTTTTATCTTTTAGGTTGTGAAAATGTGACTGCTCTGCCTGACGTAAAAAGGGCAGAATCCAAGAGTGGTGATCATCATATCCATTATGAATACAGGCAATGCCGCCTGGTGATACTTTTTTTTTACGTGCGGAAACCTCTTCGTGCTTTCACCCCACCGGGGTTTGCGGTGGCGCGGTGTGTCTTAATCGAACTGCCTAAAACCACACGATGTGCCACACTGCACCTGAGACGGGGGAGATCCGGGATCCGCTTCCTTACGACATCCGGACCCTGACTCTATGGCAACCTATTGAGATGTTTCTGCATCATTGGGTTTACGGTCTCGCTCTTACAAACTAAATACGACAGTACCTACAAATGTGGACATTTGAGGTTGGTCTTCTGTGAGTGGATAGTACCTCCCCGATCGGGCCAGCTCCCTTCGCACGTACTGAAATCACCGTCGCTCTACTACTTTCAAAACTTAGTGCAGAGATAAATTATTAAAAAGAAAATACATAGTATATTTTACGGTCTACATATTTAAGTACAAGTTGTCTAGTTCGAAATCTAAATCTAAAATTTATTTAAATACATTTACCAGGATATATCAGTGAAGTAATCACTGGGATAGGCTGTAATTATATAGATTACCCGACTTAATGTCGGGATCATTGATTATAAACGCACAAATACCTCTCATGTTTAGTAGTGTTAACAAATTACTATTGTTTATTTTTTTCTGTATTATTTTTCGTTTTTCAATTACATGTGACTATTGTGATGTGTATTACATTGTGATTTATGTTTATTTGGCGCGGTTGTGATACCTGTGTATCGAGATAAATCAGTAAGTTGAATGTATTATTCTGAGAACTATTCTTATAACAGGCTAATATATGTATGTATATTGTGTGGGTTTCCCCACCTTTTGATACAGTGTACCTAGTTTGGTTAAATGCATCTGTGTTTATGATTAGTTAAAATCTGGGAAGAAACTAACGTTTAAGATACAGGCTCGGCCTAGTTTAGACGTTAGTGATCAGACCCATAATGTAGACACCCAGTTTAAGAGTATATCATAACATATATCTAGTTATAAGTAACCGATTGTATTGTCGTGATGTTGGTATTATGTAAATAAAGAATTATTATTATTATATAAAATAGTTTTCGTAAATATTTTAAGTAATGTAATGTATGCAGACTGTAATTTCCGAATAAACTTTGTAATTTTTTTTTAAAATAATCATACGTTAAATTAACGTTTTCTAGGTAACAAAAACAACAAACCTAATAGAGAAAAAATCACTTTTACGTAAATGTATAGAATAAATTGTAAACAAATAAGTATTTAATAGCAAATAATCTTGTTCCGAGGGCCAGGTTTTTTGGAAGCCGTCGATATTGCTCCGTGAACAGAACTATTTGTGTAGATGCATGACTCTCCAGCGATAAAGACTCTCTCGAGGAAGAGATTGCTTTTGGCAATAAGGCCGCCCTTTGTACACTCCGTCTCATATTTTATGTACTCTCTTCTAACTGAAATATTATAGTGTGCGAATAAAGAGTTTTCTATCTATCTGTCTATCTATCTATCTATCTTTTCTCTGTCTTTCTACGTCACTCTTGGCTTAAAGTATCTTATGCTCTTATACTGACCCACATAATTTTCCACTCAGTTAATTTTTTATTATTTGCGTCGTTTCTCACAAAAAGTGCTCTGACGTCGTAATAACAGCAACAGCTGCCAGACGGTTTAACGAGCGCAATAACTCAAAAGTATAATTATATAGTAAAGTGTATGAGTGTATTTGTGGTTAAGTACGGTGGTTTGCGAGTTAGTAGTGCGGATGTTCAAAATTGGCATAAATGGGTAACTTATATGAAACCAACTTTTTGCCAAGGCCTGCATATATGCTGTTAAAAATAAATAATCGGCCAAGTGCGAGTTGGAGTGCGAAGGGTGGGTATCAATATCGAGCAAAAATTAGCAATAAACCACGTTTATTGTATGGGAGCTCCCTTAAATATTTATTTCATTCTGGTTTTCCATATTTTTGTTATAGCAGCAACAGAAATACATCATCTCTGAAAATTTTAACTATCATGGTTCGTGAGATAGAGGCTGGTGACAGAGGAACAAGTAAGTAAGTAAGAACAAGTACAGATGGACAAGAAAGTCTTAGTAATAGGGTTCCCTTTTACATTTTGGCTACTAAAACTTGAAAACTAGCCTGTGTTCTTTTACAGTAATCAAAATACTTAAAGTTGTCACTTGTCTGTGAGAAAATGTTTTAAGAAGATTAAATGATTTCAAGTAATTGTGTAAGACTAGTCTAACCTGTTCTCATCCGCTATTATATTTAAATTATAATAATGTGAGGATAATCACAGTATTATTTAATTAAGGATTTATCATATCATTAGAATAAGGAGTAACGTATCTAATTTTTTTGTAAAGTTAATTCGAAGGCAACATCCTCTGGGATACAGGCAACCATGACTACCGCCATTAAGACTTCATATCCATAGGTTTCGTGTTGACGAGAAATATAGAATGAAGAAATCAATTTCGTTGAAGCATTGTACGAGAAAAGAAAAGCTGCAAATAACTCAAATATATAGGCATCTTAATTGTCATAATTAACTATTAAACATAGCAACTAATAAGTTATGTTGTGTGTTATTGAAATAAACTCTAGTGTGTAAACAGGGTATTACAATAAATTGATTCAGTGATAGTTATATTGGTTTTAAATCATGAGTGATACTAACTACATAAAAAGTGACTTCAGTAAGGCTGACGTCACCCTTTCTAAAATCGTTTCGCGTTCTATTCCCCGATACATATTTTATAAGTAAATTACTTCAGCAATTATACAGTTACTAAATTACGTGTATTTATCTTATCAAGCAGTAGAGAATCGTTCTGAAAGAACACGGAACAACCAACTTTAAAATATCCATAAATATTACAAAACAATTGAAAAAACTCATTTCATTTGAATGAAGATTAGTTATTTTTTTCTGTTCAGGTTTTGTAAATACGACGGCCAATATTAATAGACAGTATTATATTAGACGTCATACTATTGCACACAGTTAACAAGTAATTTTTTGATACACTAGTGATAACACTTAGCTTTGCTGTGGATTATTATTTTGCTGATTTTAATAGAAAGTCACGAAATTTAACAAATTAAGAAATTAGATTTTTTAAGAATTATCATTTTTTATATAATTACAGCTAAATCAAAGCATGGTGATCACCATACTCATTGCTGCAGACATACCGACAATGCAGTATGGTGACCCACACTGTGGTACACACACGTATTAAGATGTTTCTGCGTCATTAGGTGTCTGGTCTCGCACTTACCAATGAAATACGACAACACGAACGCTGTAATTTTCAAGTGGTCTTTTGTGAGAAGGTAGTATCACCGCGGTCTGGCCCGCTCGTGCGGAATTCAGCGTGTTTTCACTACTTTGAAATTGATGAATTAATGAAATTGTTTCGATGATTGCCCTTGCGGCGGTAACCAGATAAAATATCCATAATATACGTGGTTTCAATTAGATTATTCTTGTCGAAAAGTGAGTGAGTGAGCAGAGTCACTATGGCAAGTTATTTATAAAAAAGTCAAAATATCTTTGTTCACTTTCGATCTCATATAAATAACAGTTCTCATCGATTTTTTCTTCTACTCTATTGTAAACATTTTAGTAATGTAAAAAATGTCATATATTGTTTCAAGTAATTTACATTCCTAATTATTATTAACTACCCAACTGCGAAAGAAGAATGATTATGATTTTCTTTATGCATGTATATTTATTTGGCACGCCCTAGATCCAAAATGGCTTGTCGTATTTTTATGTGAGTGGTGTCAATAGATTCGTCTTAGTCGTGAGAGTGACGCTCAGTATAAAAAAAAATAAGGATTTTTGAACCCAAAAAGTAAACACAAAACCAAATGTTTTCAAAAACAAAATAAAGGTTTTTAAATGGTGATTACGTGCATATATTGACGCAGCCGGGTTTTAGTTTTTTTATAATTAATTACTTGTTTAATAATTAAGTTATTTTAAATAAATATTTGTCTGAAAATTTAAACACCTATACAAATTATAACCCTATACATTTATTATTAAGTCGTACATAATGTCAGACCATATTGATTTGATTACATGTTCACTGAGCGAATTTACATGAGTTTCCTATTGATCTATATGTTACCTTTACAAAATAATATATTTATTTTTATGTTTTTTTTTTGTTTCTTAGTATTTTAGTGGTATGTTTGTTTTTTGATGGAATATAAGTGATCAGTGTTAATCTTATATAATAACACTATCGTATAGGTCTGGGAGCCTATGAAGATAGCACATGTTTGTAAATAAATAAAAGTGGTATGACTATTTCTGGCAAAATTATGTCCTATTTATGTACGTTTGTTAACACAGAGGTTTCGATTTCAGTGCAGGAGTTGCTTTTTTTTTATCGTGCCTACATATTTTTCTCCTAGCTTTTATAAATTTAACGAAAGCCAGCAAAAATGTTATAACATTATTTAGTCATTCTGTTTGTTTTGATATCCTCAATATATCTTCTAGCTAGACTACCGTTCTAGGTCTTGTGTACAAAATTCAATTTTCTTAACACTTTTTGATTAAAAGAAAGTATATACAATGAACACACTCGCTCACAATATAGAACCGTTACATAGCAAGCTCTGTTGCACATGACGTTACCACCTCTCACTGCATTCGAACTTGTCAAGTTTTTTACCCGTTTCTACTCCGTGTATTAATTAGTGTACTTATTACATTTCATTAACAATATAATTAGATATTTCTTGTTTACGATGCAGAATGTGCGAACATAAATATTGTTTGTTTTTATTCCCAGCATGTGTAGAAATGTGTAGAACAGACAGGTAATTGATTCAGTATTTATACGGTTTGACTGCGCAGTTTTTTTTTTGTGAAGGAGGTTAAACTTGGTAGCAAGTAACTAAAGTCGCTCATGTAAGCCAGTAATAAATAATATAATTCAAGAGTCATAAATACGTTTTTCATTATCATCATTATAATCAACATATCGCAGGGCACTGCAGTACATAGGCCTCCGCAATAGCACGCCACTTGATTCGAACCTCAGCTTCTCAAATGCAACCTTAACTTTGGAAAACTAGTTAATTTATTATTTGTGTTAACTTATTATTTTATTATTTGGTCTGAAGTTTTATATATTGTTGTAGACTGTAGTCATATATACTGAAGTTTTATTTACCTGACTGGTTTAAGAAGTTCTTTTTCAAGGCGCAGGTCATACCACAATAGGGATAATCTTCACCGGATTCGAATAAATGAATAGATTCTTAAAATAACTGTCATTCCACATATTTTGTAATAATACAAGAGCCGGTGAAGATCGACTCACATCTGATAACCAGGTATTTTTTATTTGTTTTTAATGTGTATTAATTAATGAACACACCTATGATGGCTTGCCTATCGAAAACCTGTCATAACTATTCAAAATTAAATAAATTTTAGTTGTCTATTGTTAACCAAATAAATTTAGTCCCAAATGTTAATTTAATGCATAGAGAATATGCCTAAGTAGGCTTGCTTACCTATTTCCGTATAGTTTACTGGAAACAGGTATGAACATGTAAATCAATACAGGTATTATCAATACACCCAGCTAATAACTGATTGAAGTTGGTAGCGAAATAAAGATTATTTAATGAGTAATCGAATAGTATAGGCTTACCTGAGAAAAAAAATATTCAACAACATTTATTGACAAAAAACATTACAGTTTTACAATAGGCAAGCCATCGTAGATAAGTTCATTACTTAATACAATTTAAAATAAAAAGGCGCTCATAGCCCAGTCGCACTCGGTGGTTAGAAACAATCACCGAGGGTAAGCAACGACAGCGCGGTCTGTACCTGGATGGGTGACCGCTAGTGGCACGTTACCATGAGCGTCTCCGTGATTCGGAGGTCACGTTAAGCTCTCGGTCCCGGTTGTTATCATATGACAACAGTCGTGAAGCTTAGTTGGAGGTCTTTGGGCGGCTTGAATACATCCAACAGCAAGATACGTAGCCACAATGTTGTCTTTCCAGTCCTCAACCCGCACTTGGTCAGCGTGGGTCCCACGCTGGCCAAGTGCGGGCCATAACCCTCTCTTCAGAAGAGATCCGAGCCCAGCAGTGGGACATTTTGGGTTGTTGATGAAAATAAAAAAGTTTGATCTGGTTATCAGATGGGTATAAATCGATGTTCACCAGCTCTTAGACTATAAGGCTAAAGTCACGTTCAAAAGTCATGTAAACTTATAATCAGAATAGTGTAGGAGATCGTTTTTTGTTTTTTTCGAAAGTCGGTCCCCATTTCATTTCATCCACATATTTTATATTTTTGTACCTAATAAAATAAGACTTGAAAACTCGAAGACTCAAGATTTGAAGACTTTACATTGGCAAAAATACTTGATGAGTGAGTTGATATTTTATCAGAAGAAGAAGTAATGTCGATAGTTCGTCAACAAAAATCGTCAATTTCATATCCACTATGTAACATAAATAATATTATTACAGGTGCTACAATATGTACGGCAAAACCGAAAATGACAGCCATTAAAATGAAAAGTAATTAATATTGTTTCGACAACAGGATAATGTTCATTAAGCAGCTTCATTCATGGCAATTTGTGTGTTGCTGGACCACGGGCTTAATTGCGAATGAATTATGAATATTTACTGTTGTTATTTTGATGTTGAAGGGTCGTTGGGTCAAGTTATAAGTGTGTAGTCAGGATAATTAATGACACTATAAACGATAGTTAATTTACTTTCGCATAATTAGTATCGTCATATTTCGCTTTATTATTTTTAAATACTCTTATCTGAATAGTGTATGAGAGTCCTATTACGGTTTCTCATTTATTTAACAATTTACCATACAAGTTTTGCTAAATAAATAGCTCGTTTAGAGAAATCTCTGTATAGCCAAAACACTTTGAATTATTCAGTCATAGACACCCAAATAATTCAAGTTTAGGTTACTGTTTCAAAATATTTTTTTAGTTCAATTCTTGATAAATTCCAACAAAAAATGTTGTGCATCGTCCACAATGTTACACATATCATCATTGATGAATTTTACTGGTTTTTGCTTTACGCATTCGATTATCTTTTATAATTTTTAATAATAACCAAATGAAAATATTTATATAACTGACCGAGTGATATTTATAGAACATATGTTACAGTTTAGGGAATTTGAATAAAAATTCACATATTTTAACAAAAAACCAACTTTAAGAACTGGACCAAATTGAAATGGGACCACACGAGAAGCTAAAGATTTCCAATTAAAAAAGAATCATCAAAATAGTCGTGGGAGAGCCACTCTTTGGCATGAATGGACCGGATCGACCGGAGTAATACAACGACTTCACAGAAAACCGGTGTGAAACAACAACTCCGCAGTGTTTCACCTAGTGAGTGAGGGTACCGGAAATTTCACAACCCCCATTCCCCATTGAAAATTTTAACTATCTAGCCTGGTGACAGACGGATGGACTGACGAATGTCGAAGTCTTAGTAATAAGGCCCCGTTTCACCCTTTGGATAAGGAACCCTAAAATGAAGGGATTTTCTATAAAACTAAAATTGAAAATAAATATCGCTGTCACCTCTCATTTAGCACGATAAAGCAACAGTTGTTTAGGTCAGTTCGATACACGCCTGAGATATATTGATACTGATTAAGATTGTAAACGTCAATTAGCACCGTAATATACGCGTTATATTGTACGGAAGGATTTATTGTGCAATGGTCAGTGACAACTTTAAGCTGTTTATGGGTTGTCAATATATTGATTTGGACATGTCTTGGAACTATGCTCTGGGGCAGAAACTTGTACGGTAATAATACTTAACTGTTTCTTCTAACGGCATTTATAGCTATAAGAAATATGTTAAAGGTGTTCAAATATTTATTTGGTAGTGCACATCAGAAGGTAGTATCAGCCTGTAGTCGTCCACTACTGAATGAAGGCCTCACAACAAAAAATGAACATACAGAAACCATAAACTGAGTGATTTCACTACCGTTTATTTAGAATTGATACCAGATATTCTTTGAACGGAGAAGCTTATGTCCAGTAGTAGACTTTTGGAGGTTGTTTACTACCTGTTGTCATCATATCATACGGCCTTTCAATATTTTCAGATGATTTAGACAACGCCTCTGTGGCACTTCTTGGTATGGCTGTAGAGCCAAATACGAGAATGGCAGTTACGTCCACACGATTGACACCTGAGTAGAGAATCGTTTTGTGTTCGATTAGGTGAGACCCTCTCGTTCTTTTTTTGTTTCCTCTCGCTCTTGTTGGCTAGACTCTGGAACCAGTTCCTGTCGAGTGCTCTACAGCCCTCCTCCAAAGAGTTCCTCCACCCTTTGCGGTTTTTGACGAGGTCTTCCCACTCATGTCATCATAGATATATCCAAAAAGAATCCAAAAAGAATTGAAAGAGAAGAAAAAGAAGAGACAAAGAAAACAAAAGAAGGAGGATATATTTCTTTGGCATGCCCAAGAGCCTAAACGGTCAATAAATTTGTCTTAGTCGTGAGAGTGATACTGCGTACATCAAAGTTAAAAAAACCAACAACTTTTTTGGTCAAAAACTATACTCGGAAAAAAATGTTTTCATCACAATACAAAATTTTTAACGGTGATAACTTATATGTTTCATATATGATATTGATGTAGTCGGGTTTTACTGTATATGTTTTCGTTATTTTTTTATATTTTAATCGTAACAAGCTCTTCTCTTATTGGCTATGATTATCTATAATTAGCTTGTGTTCTTTAACTTAAATATTTTATGATTCGAGTATAATTTATTGTCGATAAAAATAAAACAAAACATAGTACCTGTAACGTAAATGACGTAACACCCGGTCCACATCTAACACGAAACACTCAAGTCACTAAGTCCAAGCACATTTGTTCAGAGATGTAATCTGACTTCCTGTGGCATTAGCCGACATAGATCAACATTGTATGTAAATCGTAGATGGGAATCACGATGCGCTTGTCTTTATAAATCATGTTAAGCGTTGAGTGGAAATTAATATGTTCGAAATGGTGTCGAGCATTTAAATACATGGTCGGAATAGCACACGTGTTTTAAATAGTAGACTTTGACACAAATTGGATTTCATACAAGTTTATCAATTATCACAAAATAAATCAAAAACGTTGTTACTATGGACTACGGGCCTGTGTTGATAATTGATGGGTCATGTGAACTTCCAGGATACCTTTTTAAAAAGATACAGGGGCATAAAACAATAACAACTAGCACTATACAGTCACTTGTAAGTAGTCCAAATGAGTGGAAGAAAGGGGAGGAGGACCTTCGATTTTCCTCCCTTGTCACATGATTTGTGATTTTTGTACAGCGTTGCGGAATAATGGATAAGAACAATTGTTGAAATTGTATGGAACCAATGCCGTACAAAATCAAATGACCAAATTGACCGAGAGAATCGCCTTGAAATGAGGTTTCTGTTATTCTTATTATGTTCCAAGAAGCATAAATATCAAACGATACCTCTTGCATCGATTGTGATGCCTGTTTTGAGACTTTTATTTAATTACTTCTGTTGTCTGTTTGTTTCTATTTTTCTAGTATATTGAGAGAAATATTGCCCCTTTCTTGAAACTTTTTCCCATTTAGATTTAACGACTTCTAGCTTTTGGCTAGTAGCAGTATGCCTTTGATGAATGTAGTTTCTTTTGTTTTCCTTTGACCGTTCTTAGACCCTTCGTATTTTAAACATTTTATCTGTTCTAAAAGTTTACTGCTCAAGTATAGACATATTTACAACTGAATAATGCAGACCGTTATAGACTAATTCGAAACGTAAAGAAATGTCATCATATTTTAAACATAATATATTAAAAAGGTCATTCCAATTTACGCAGTTTCGGAAACTCTTAATAAATTCATTCCCACGATAAAATATCAAACGAATATCTAATATATGTTAATAGTAAACAAAATATCAATATTTATCTATATCTTAATCAGATATCTCAATAATTAAATCTGTAACTAATGTGTTTTGTAATTAACTTATATGCATATCTACACATGTTTAGTTGATACTTTTTGTTTGAATAAACATTTTTTGAATAAGTATTTTTCAACCGAAGATGTCAGTTGCTATTATTTCCAAAGCTAGTGAAATTATTTGTAGCAACTGACTTAATAATAGGAAAAAAGATAAAAATGAAATGCAATCAAAGAATTAAAAAAGAAGGTTAGACTGCGTAAAAGAAGATAGAGCTGGAAAAGGGAAATTTTACCGTGGGAGAGCCACGCTTCGGCACGAATGGGCCAGCTCGTCCGGAGTGATACCAAGGTCTTATGAAAAATTGGTGTGAAACAGTGCTGGCGCTGCCTTTTGCATAGTGAGTGAGGATACCAGAGGCCCATATTACGACGAATGCTGTAATTAAAATTGGTCTTCTGGGCGAGGGTACTACCGCCCCGGTCAAGCCAGCGCCTTTGTACTGAAATCCACTTGGCTCTACTTCCTATCTTGGTTTTGTGTGTCCTATATGTATAGGTATGTATTGAGAACAATATAACTATGGTTATCAGGAGTCTGGCTACTATAGTACAGGGTCTGTCTAGTATGGAATCAGACTTTCGTGGGTTAAGTGTGTGAAATAATTATTTCTTTATTTACACAACTTTATTGCCCACCACTAAAGTATTAAAAACTGTACAGACATTGATGGAATCTACATTTGGTTCCAGACAATCTATGTAAGGATATTACGAAGTTTGATTTTAGGTAGTCTAAGGTGTATCTAAGTTTAAAATAATCTAAGTAATTTATCATCATTTTAAAACTTTTTAGTTTAATATAAATTCGTGGCTTAAAATTGCTCTGCTAAACGTAATATAAAATAGTTCTTGTGAAGTAGCGTATTTTACGTTGTTATAAATAAGTATGCGGGTGTCATATGGTTAGCACAGCTGTAGCCTCTGTATATCAACAGATCCAGGTGTCTCAACTGCACATTACCAATATATTAAAACTTGTATAATATTAATAGTTAGGACAGGTAATATTGATAGTTAGTTATTGGAGGATTATAAATAAATATTTTTTTCGGACATCTAACACACAACGCCATCTAATGCCAAGTTAAGCAGAGCTTGTGTTATGGGTATCGACAACTGATATTCAAACATTTATACCTATTTCTTGTAAATAGAAGTATATTATATATAGAAAACATTCAAACTCCGATACAAATATTTGCAGATCATACAAATATTTGGTCCGACCCGGCCTCAAACACAGTAGTCGCATACGCTACCACTACGCCACCGATGCAGTTATTATTATTGAAAACATACCATATATACCATAGTAACACTCACCTTTAAGAGTATTTTTCTAAAATATTTTCATAACTTAAAAGTACATCCCCTGATCACACACACATACACACTTACTGGTGAGGTTTCATCAGATCTAGAAACAAAGTGTTTCTATGATATAAACTGGCGCCCCTCGGAGGAGTCTTTCGTAGTGTGAAAAATATACAAACTTCGATGCATATAATCGAAACCACAACCACCGGGGAATGTTTTTCGCAGCATACGCTTCATGGGAAGATGAAGGGCGAGTGTGGGACTCCCGGAGGGCCGGTCTACCCATTAAACCCCACGGTGGCCTACCTCGGCTGTCAGGAGGAGTTCCAGAAATGCATCGGCTAACCTATCACCTCAAAATGAACAACTTCAAAAATCTAGCAAGATACTGTCCTTTTGCTGTCATTAAAGTTTTTAAAAACAACTTTAAGACATATACAAATTATCGGTATCTATTAAACAATGATTACATACACAGCTATAAGTGTAGTTGTAAGCCTTCTGTCTCTGTTTAGTCTTTGTCCAGGCCTGGCATTAACGTGTCACAGCAACGGCGCGCGACATCGCAGATTTAACGCTCATCGCCGGACTCACAGGATTAGCGTGACGAATGCGAGATGAGCTGTGTCAACATGTCTGTAGGCATTATACCCACTGTTGTTTTGTTCTTAGTCTTCGCCTGTCTGGATTTGAATGTCACGAGATTGTTCTGTGACAACTTATTTGGTACGTTTTGAAATGTAAAATAAGTACAACAATAATTATTTTTGATTTTTATTAAAAAATAGTTTTGTTTTCCCTGTGGTGGTGAAAATTTGAATAGATGACCCATAAAGATAAGTGAATGCCACCGTCTGCAGACAGCTGTAACTCAAATGTCACAAATCCGTCAGGTATTAGCTTTCAAGAGCCACCGCCAGGTTTATTTTGGATATCTGGCAACCTCATTTACTCATCATCAACTAATCAACTACAGCCTTTAATGACTAGTCCACGTAGGCCTCTCCTTAGCAAGAAGAATGCTGACCAGACGGGTCTGTATAGGGTCGGTTTCAAGTTCTCCTTCTCCTTGCAGTGATGTTGTCCGGCGTAGTCTGTCCCTTAGTCGCCTCTTACGATGTTAGAATGAGTAAGTTGACACTCCGTATCTTAATTCGTCACACACGATTATAAATGCGATGCAATAACGAATTCCTTAATGCTGGTTTTCTGTGAGACCCTAACTATGCGCCGAAGCACGTTTCATATTTGAAACTTAGGCGTCCAGGTTTAAAGGAAACAATTTAGAACTAGACACAAAATAAATGCTTAGAAAAGTAAATCTCACTATCATCATTATTACTATTGAGGTCCAGTCAAAACCTCGTTGGTCTAGCTGTCGACGTATGCGACTGCCGATCAGGAGGTCTCGGGTTTGAATCCCATGTCGGGCCAAAAGTGTTATTGAGTTTTCCTGATTATAGAAATAATTAATAACAACTCGGAGTTTGGTAGTTGGGGTCTGAGCCCCCGTGCCACGGACAGCACGTAAAGCTGTCGGTCCTTCCAGGTGTTGACCTCATCGTCGTTGCTTAATCACCGAGTGCAACTGGGCTATGAGCGGGTATTTGTAACCTTTGTAAAGTGCATTACTGTGAGTTTCCCTGAGATTAATAAAGAAATTAATTTTTATTGTTCAAAGTCCATAGTAAAAACACTTCTGGACATAAAGAAATCAATGTCAATGTTATTAACATTTTCAGTTCAATATTTTGAGGTCAAGAACATCAGGCTGCTAGATGTCATTGCTTTTCATTTTTTAACGGCATTGACATATCAGACAAACACAAATTGTCATTAATCATAAACGTCAGAACTTAAACCTTTAAATGACAGATGATATAATTAATTGATTTAGAAATTAAATTAATTCAGAGATGACAAAAAAAAGTTATGGTGATTATTCAGTGTTTTTGCTTTTTATGGAATAGGGGGAAAACGAGTAAACGTATCACCTGGTGGTTTACTGTCGCCCATGGACATCCTCAACTCCAGAGGCGTCACAAGTGTGTTGCGGCCTTTGGGGGATGGGGAGAGGGACGGGGTAGGGATTTGGGTATGAGTCACCGGTATCCTCACTCCCTCGGCGAAACACAGCGCAGGCGCTGTTTCACAACAATTTTCTGTGAGGCCGTGGTATCACTCGGGTCGAGCCGGCCCATTCGTGCCGAAGCGTGGCTCTCCCACGTTATAATAATGTGTGTGTGTTTTGTTAATAACAGTTAACCTTATCTTGGTTTTGGAATCGGACTGAAGCGATTGGGATGAATTGCGGTATAGACATAGATTGTACTTTTAATCACAATAGCCGACATATTCGCAGGTGGAGCTGCGGGCAATAACTAGCTTATTTATTAAATGTATTAAGAAATTTCACCTATAAACAAAATCAATTAATTAATGATCACAACATTAATTTTAAGTGCGAATGGAACTGACGAACTCTGAGTATAGCTGTTAGGATTACCAACTATCTAAAATATATATTTTTAAATATTAAAAAACAAACAAACACGCCACTAAAATGGACGATGACACTCGACCTCAAGATAAACCTGTCTGTGACATTGTTCACACGTAATTTGTTTACGATAAAAGGAGAATGTCAGTTATCTTCATTAATTGTTTATGTTACATGATGAGATCATACGTAGTAACGGAGACATAACATTTCTTGTCGGATTATGACATTTCTGACGTCTACAGTCAACAATTATTCATTCCGTTTGGTGACAGATTTTAATGAGAAAAATTAAAAAAACCCCTACACAAGTACTTAATCGAGTAATCATTTCGGAAAAGCGCTGATACTCTTACACTACTATCAACTGATATTAACCAAACATAGCTAAGAATCACCGTAAGAAACCGGCTCTCAGATGAAAAAAAAACACTACGATATCGGTCAATCCGTTGGAGACGTTGGACATACACAAACAGACATCGTTATCAAACTTATAACACCCCTATTTTTTCCTTGGGGTTTAACAACCAAGTGAAGGATAAAACTACACAGAGCAACATCACTGCAAAGAGAATGTTTAGAGATAGAAACGTTAAAAAATATTATTTGGTCACCGTGGTGCAGAAGACTATAACTTCCTTTCAAAGTTCAAGTACAAGTTTGAAAAGAAATGTATCAGGGCTACGTTTGGGCTTCAGATAACCGATAGCTGTAGACCCTATTTTCAAAGACATCAGATTCTAATACTTCCATCAGTATATATATTTGAGGTCGCATAATAATATAAAGAGGCATCCTCATTTATTTTCTACCTTGTCGGCCACTCTTGTACGCCATAGGAGAAAAGATATTAAATATATACGCAGAACTAACACAAGTCTCATGCGGTAGAGTGGTTTTTGTTTAGCTCCAAAAATATTTAATAAACTTCCTGTAGGATATAAACAAATAAATATAAGTAATTTTAAGGAGACATTTCTAAAAAAAACTACTCTCTGAGAAATGTTATTACGATTTTTTTATATGATTGACTCTAACTTTTAATGATATGGTTTTTTTATTTTAAAATTTGTTCGCCACTTGTGGCAGAATATGATGTGATTCCTAATGTATGTTTGAGGAACTTTATACCATATTCATGCGAATAAATATATTGTGTTAGCAGTAATTTATAATAATAACTATAGTCTGTCGAAGACCAACTACATTATTAATGAACTATGTTATCGATAATAAAATCAATGAACCGTTTATCCATTTAAGACTGATCGTGTGTTTAGTTTATCATTTATAGTAATGGTTATCGACTCTGGCTACAAATATTAATGATTTTCTAACGATATGTATCCGTATTATCGATAGTCCCGAAGCCACTGAGACCCTTGAGCCTCTACAGTTGCGTAGAGATATCGCCTCCTAGGCAGTCCTCTATCGCCTTTACCATGGTGAGTGTTCTGAAGAGCTCTTCCAATTGATCCCCCCCTCTCCCTTCCTCTACAGAACAACACGTGCCGACCTTAGAAGTCACAGCTTTAAAGCGGAAGACATACGTTCTCGTACTCATCGCTTCGGTGCTTTCTTCCTGTGCCGAGCGTGTTTCCTTCCCACTATAATCCCGGGCCCTTTAAGCGGGGCGTGAAAAAGCATCTCACCAGGCCGCCATAGTGTGGGACACCATGCTGCAGTGTTCTTTTTCGCATTGAGGATGGTGACCACCACTCTTGGATTCTGCTCACGCTTTCCATCAGGCAGGGCAGAGTCATTTTGGCAGCTTAAATATAAAAAAAATGCTATAGAGTGTAAAGTAACTCTATCTATAATTATTATTATGTCTGGGATGTACAATCCATAACAAACATGCTTCAGTAACATATAACAAATACACACTAAGCCACGGAGAGTAACTATTAACACTGTATCCCAACAAAAAATATACATAGGCATATGTTACATGAGGACAAATCAGCAGACGTGTGACTATAGCTGGCAAACCCTCACGCGTCCAAGGACATTGCTCAAAGTTTAAGTTGAAGGTGAGTAAATATCATATACATGCCGATGCATGATTCTAGCACACTAAAAGTAATATATAAAAGAGAAATAATTATTAGCTTTTTGACCTGTCTGCTGTTAATTAGAAAATACTCTACAAAAATGTAATACTCTAATATTAGTCCATAGAGTTTGTAGCCAGTTAAAACAAACGCCATAGAGTAACAGTCACACACCTTCATTAATTATGGTGTAAATAATTCAGAAATAGCTATAATAGCGACAATTAGCCGCTCGCTGCCTTCCCCATAAACTGACGGTGTTCTGTGGTTTATGGCCGGGCCGCACGCAATACACTCGTAAAGATGCGTCTGCATTCAGTTAATAATTAATTGTTGGTCTGATGCCTTATCGGCTCTCCCCTACCATTTTATGGTGGAACATGTTTTTCTAAAATAGGTTGCTGGCTCTTATTGCGAAAATTCCTAAATGTTTTAACAACCTATTTTTAAAAATAATTCAGCATGCCAAATTTCAAATGCCTGTTTCTTTCATTTAAAAGGCTGATGAGTGGGCTATTGAAGATAATTTATCTTCATTTGTATTGCCGTGTTTTAAATGACCAACTCTTGAAATGAGAAGGGGTTATCTTACTCTTTCGAAAGAAGAGCTTTACACTGGTCGTCAAGTATGCCCATATTTACCAACACATGGCTTTTACATCTCACTTTAAAAATATACATATTGATTTTTTACTTATCCTTCTTTGTGTAGTTCAAAATATTCTTAGGGATTTTAAATATTAGAGATTCTAGCAGCTTTGGCAACTCGAGTAGATATCTAAACTCCTCCAGACATAAGATAAGTGAGATTTCTATTTTAAGTTTGCGATGTGCCTTTCTCAATATATATAAACTGGCTGACTAAGATACCCAGAGACCAACGTACAGCCCAAACCACTGAACCTAGAATCCTGAAATTTTACATATAGGTTCTTTATATAATGTTAGTGAGCACTAAGAAAAGAATTTATAAAATGCCATCCCTAAGGGGTAAAACAGAGGATGAAAATATCTACCTCTCCGGGGAAAAGCTTGTCTTTTATACTTTTGCTAACTTCAATACTAGCAAAAAAGAAAACATCCAAACTGAAAAATCCTACTATCCTGACATTTGTTCAAAACGTCGAGAATACAAAAAGGTATCGTATCTATAACATAATGTGAATGAATATAAACATCTAGTGGAAAATAAATATTGTTGAATATGACGAATGTATCACACAACCATAAACCTCGTTTGTGTGATTCTTTATTATGCACTTCATGTTTCTAGCTTAGAAAATGATCCTTTTTACTTTTTATAGGTGAAATTTCTACAAATTCTTTCTTTGTAAGTGCTTACATTAACTGCCAAGATTTCAAATTTGTGACTCCACCAAAATGAACAAGAACGGGAAAGGGTAACAAAGAATATCGTTGTCAACTGCTTACAACTCGTATTACTGTTATTTTAATATTTGCTATGTAAACTAGGCTTTACATTCGAATTAATTCAATAACCTAACACTAAAGTTGAAACTCGTGACAATTTTCATCCGCGAGGATCGACACGCAACAATAAATGATACGGTCGTCTCGCGTTATTGTAAATACCGTTACTCACATAAATTTTAGTTTTAAAATGTCGAAATATTGATTGGAGTGAAACAGTCTTGCGACTGAAGTGTGGTTAACGCAAAGTTTTAATAATTTTAAGCTTAATAATGATTTTCATTTTTAGGATGTGCAAAAGTTTTATTATATTTCAATATAAACATTTTTGTACATACATGTTTCTTTATTTTCAATTTTGTAAATAGTGCTTAAGTTATTTGATTGAAATATAAAATATTAACCGATTATGCTAATTAATACGATTATGAATACGATTTCGTGTTAGAAACTATTATTTAGGATTTATGAAATAAACTAAGCATGTTTTCATTTCTAAGTATAATTCATTATTTACAAACGACAGTTAATTTGTAATTCGTAAATTGTAATCTACAATGCTGAACGATCAGTGAATATGTCGAATAATCCGAACTTGTACTCTTAAAATTCTAAAGGGAAATAAAACCATTTAACTAAGTAAGAAAACTACAGAGAAATTATATCGTTTTTAAGACTTTCTATTTCATACCCAAAAACAAGACTCTTAGTTAGATATCTTTAGGTATATATTTATAATAGCGACTACTATAGTTTACGGTATTGTCTGGTCGCTCGTCTGCAACCCCACGAACATATCTCATCAAATAGATGAATAACGAGCGAACTGCCAATTACACTAAAAAATGTCCATAGGCACCAATTAAAATGATTTACATATCAATAAATCGCCTGGCTACGCGAGCAGAGGCAATTTTTCCACCATATCGCGTTGCACACTGGGTCGAGGTATGACTTATTGCTTTTGTGTCCTACCATAATAAAATTGGAGAAATTTTGTGATAAACGGGTTTTCTCTTAGATAAGGGATCTGATATTTTCTTTTTCATGCATAGGTATTAATTACTTATTAAAATACGAATGTTGTGTGTATATGTGTGGATATATATATGTATGTAGTTCGTTATATTCATTAGCAAATCAATAATTCAAAATTCATTGCACCGATAACTACCACTGTCTCTCCTATACAATATCGTTTTATTAAATATATAAATATTTTTGTAAATCTAACTTATAATACAATCTAGTCCCAAGTTAAGTAGAGCTTGTGTTATGAGTACTAAACAACTAATACAAATACGTAATATATACTTTTTCTTTGTATATAGATAACACCCGAACTCCGAAACAAATATTTGCCAATCATACAAACATTTGGTCCGACCCGGGCATCGAACTCAAGACCTCTTGATCGACAGTCGCATACGCTAATCGCTAGAGCAACGAGGCAGCCAAAATATTATAAAATATGCATAAAATATTATATAATATCTATATGTACTTCTAAAGCAATCACAGAAAAAGATCATTGTTTGCCTGTGGACCATTATTGATATTACTTATGAAAAATAACGATATCTCTCCTTATTATTAAAAACTGTTGATAAAATTAACCATTCATTTAACGGAAATATTCATTACCACAGTAACTTATTTTGAAGTCAGGTTCTTTCAAGTACAAAAACCTACTTAGAAGCTATTTGGCATCTAAAAAAGCAATAAATAAAAACAAATGAAGATATAAATAAACAATGATATTGCCTGAAGTCAAATTTGAGCTAATGAGTGTCATTGTTACAATGCATTGCATGACAAAAAGTAATATCAATCAAACTGTCACTATCAACATGTCACAAGCCACAGTTCTATAAAAGCAAAACAGCTCTTAGCTAACAGAAAATTAAGGTGAAATTTGAGTAAAATGGATGAAGACTTTATGGTATACAAAATACGACGGTAAGATAAAATTGTATAATTAAAGGCAATGTAGATATATTATGATGATGCGACAGGGACAATTTAATGAAAGAGATTATGACCATTGCTCTAATGGTAATTGACGTATGGAAACATCTAAACCCAGAATTGTATTTCAAATTAACATTTTGATGTTAGTATGATTGTCATAGATGGAAATTAAAGTGCAATCAGGCTATGAGTAGACTCAATATGAACTAATAACTTCATACCCTGTCGTTATACAGAAGAGCTATTTAATGCTGTTTTAATGGTGACTACACGGTATGACTACACGGTTGGTCTAGTGGTTTCAGTGGTCACCACACCGCTTCCTGCTACGCCAAGTGTTGTGGGTTCAAATCCTACATGGGACAACACTTTGTGAGATCCATAAATTGTTGTTCTAAGTCTGGGTGTACTTTGTGTCCGTTTCATGTATGTTTGTAAAGATCCCCGCGACACAGGAATGTATATTCCTAATGCGGGAGTTGTCATTTTAAGAAAAAAAAAAAAAAAAAAATGGTTATCACGCCTTTTTCTACGGCGCCATGTGTTCAAATATCACATTAGACAACACTTTGTGTGATTCACAAATTGTAGTTCTGAGCCTGGATGTCCCTTATGTCCACTTCACATGTATATTTGTACAGTCATCCGCAACAAGGGATGTATATTCCTAACTAAACCGCCACCCCAGTTGCGACACAATTGCGTTGCCGGCCTTTGGGGATTTGGGCACGGGCCTTCGGTATCGTAACTGAAACGAACGGTGAAATACAGTGCAAGCGTTATTTCACACCGGTTTTCTGTGAGATCGTGGTATCACTCCGGTTGAGCCGATCCATATAAGCTGAAGCTTGACTCTCCCACGGTAAAAATCGTTTAAACTAAAATGGAGCGAAAACATTATTTTACAGACAGTCGATTCTCATCAACAGCTTTTAACAATCCAATTCCGAACATGGATCTCCCTTAGATAGGAGATTTTTGGCATATTATATCACCTAATAATAATTTAAGACATTTTTTAGGCGGTTGGGTTGGATCAAATGCTTAAATGATCTGCAAATATGTATATAGAGAAAAAAGTTCTATTTATTTATCTAGATCTAGTACCCATAGTACAAACTCCAGCGTAGTTTAATAAATAAATATTTCGGATATCTTACACACAACGCCATCTAGTCCCAAGCGAAGCAGACCTTGTGTTATGGGTACTAGAAAACTGATATAAATACATAATATAAACATATTTTTGTAAATACATATATATTATATTTAGATAATACCGAAACTCTAAAAAAATATTTGCAGATAAACATTATAAATTCAACAATTATAATTTTATATAACAGCCCAAGCATCGAAACAGTTCTCCGACGTAAAGACCTGAATATATACTATTGCTCAAAATTATGTAAAACTGAAAAAGATACCTATTGGCAAGGAATCTTTCACCGGCCAACAATATTTACACATCCGACCAATTTATTGGTACAACATTAAACACAAATCACTTGTTGATTGAGTGTGATATACACAACGTTGCGAATAATCGCGTGTTCGAACTTGTTTGTACAAATATTAGTGGGTAACTGTACATTACACTCAATCACTTACTGTACATTACTTGCTTTCGACATTTTAATGTCGATAATGGGTATGCTTACCTGCCTATTTAATGTTGCGATATAAATATTTTGGGTTCGATCAACGAATTTTGCAGTTTTAATAAAAACTGTGCAATACTCGTAACAAGCTAAAAATAAAGATATTAAAAACCCCCTACGCATGCACTTAATCCAGTAATCATACGCCTGAAATGTCTGGAAAAAGCTGACACTCTTATACTGCTGGACCGATATTTACCAAACATAGGTAAGAACTACCGCAAGAAAACTGGCTTACAAATAAAAGAAACCACATCGAAATCGGTCCATCTGTATGAGAGTTACGATGTCACAGACAGACACAGACAGACAGAGAGACATCGACGCCAAACTAAGACACCTGCACTATAATACCCCTAAAAATAGTTTACGTCAAGTGATAAAAAATACTGTTGCTAATTTTGTTTCACTATTCATTTATTTATTATCTTAAGTTATACATTGATGAATGGACAATATAACTAAAATAAATGAGCAATTAATATTAACCACAAATAAAAAAACCGTGACATTTACTTAACTGAGTCCGTAAATGCTACTAAAATGCTACTTCCAGTACTACCAGAGAAATAAAAAATTATCAATAATAATAATATTTTGGACGTCTAACACACAACGCCATCTAGTCTCAAACTAATCAGAGCTTGTATTATTGGTACTAGACAACTGACATTAATATATAAAATACATACATATTATACATAGATAGTACCCAAACTCTGAAATATATATTTGCAGATCATACAAATATTTGATCCGACACAGGAATCGAACGTCAGACTTCAAACTCAGTCATCCTTTACGCTATCGCTGCACCACCGAGGCAGTTATTAGGCTATGACGAAGCTAGACTGCTAATTTGCCAAAATCTCTTCATATTATCATTCATGATCAATTGACATTTTAAAATAAATATAAATAATAGCTAACAAAAAAGTCAATTAAAACCCCTAAACTAGTTGTATAGTCATTGCGTCGTTTATATGAAAATTTATACAAGACTATGATGACATTGATAATTATTAAAATTTCTTGGTAAATAAATATATTATTAACGTCAAAATTTAGCTGTATAACCGCCTTTTTTTAAAAAAAAGAGACGATGATACAGCTAAATTTATACTAATTTATATTAAATTGTTTGTTTATACAAAATTATACTAGTGTTGCCATTTATTCCAAAGGCAAACTTTAAAACAGATGAAAACATTTTATGGTATTCTACAAAAATATTACATGAGACAAAACTTTTATTATAACGCCATATAGTTACCTTTCTATATGTAATTAATCAGTAATTTATTATTCAAATATATAAATAATGGGCATGTCAGGAAATAAACACTTATATTAACTTTAACGATGCCGGTGTATAATTTGGCACATTTTTTTTCAAGCGCTCCAAGTGGACACCTCTTGCCATATTAAAGTCAGTAAATCATCAAAACAGATTTATAGCCACAAAAAGCAGTACCTGTTTTTCCATATCCATCGTCCGCGTCCCAATTCCATTCGAATGGTGTTTACATAAATTATATTGGCGAAATCAATTGATAATTAAAACCAAACATATTTTTACGATGCCGTCAATTTTATAACGATATTAATTTATTGCTCAACTTTTTATATCGCCTCTTGAATATTAATGAAATGTAATATATCGACACGTTTAACGCTTCAACGAAACCAAAGCTTATAACTTTTTTGATGTTTTTTAATACTAAAGGAAGTTTTATGGTTTTCTAAAATGGCAATAAGTAGATTAGATATTGTGTTTTCTATTACATGGTTGTGGTGTTAGGTCCTGATCAGTCTAGAAAGCTGTCACTCATTTAATTTGTTTTTGAATATCTTAGCGTCAAAGGCGTCAAATCACTGTTTTGTGATGTAGGCGGTTACTGTTATATTTTACCTACTTTAAGTAGCCAAGTGAAACTTACATAAAAGGATGATAACTATAAGAGATTAGACACACGCTTAAAAACAAAGCAAAAAAAAAAATCTGTTAGAATGAAGATAGCAACAAATCAATGACATTAACAACCTTTGCTGACTTATACAACTTTTAATACAAGTATTTTTTCATGTGGATTCGTGTTTTTTTAATTCCTTTGTGCGCTTGTACGAATATGCGTTTAATTACCTAATCAACAAGAAAAAGTTTAAAAAACATACGTGTTTTTACGTAGCTGAGTTACGACCCAGCTACGTAAACACTTATTATGAAATTTGTATGCCCTGTGGTACTTGGACCATTGTTATGAATGTATTGACACCTTATTCGTTCAAATCGGGGATGTATTATCCTCGCATAGAAGATAAATCTGAAATAACAGCGTTTGTAAGTGAGTGTGAGACCGGAGGCCCAATCGGGCAGAAGCATCACTAGGCCGTCAAGGTGTGGGTAACTATGCTACTTTGCTTTATTGTCTGCATTCGAAATGAGTATAGTAACCACCATTCTTGGATTCTACTTATACTTTTTATCAGGCAGAGTAGAGAGTCAAATTGGCAGGCCATACGTACAAAAATCGGTTTAGTAGTTTAAGCGCTCTTTTGGAATAGAAAAACATGGTACATATACTATTAAGACTGTTTCACTTCTTTTTGGATTCGCCATAGTCGGATAAACCATGCATGCATTTCATAAATGTAATGTGTCAAGTAATCATAATTGAATCTGATGATGGAATCCTGTAGAAATTTTCAGAAATATTTCAACATTAGGAGGCGGTCATAGCCCTGTTGCAATCGGTGATAAGAAACAAGCACCGAGAGTAAGCAACGACGGCGCAGTCAGTACCTGGATGGATGACCGCTAGTGCCATGATACCATGAGTATCCACGTGATTCACGCTAAGCAGTCGGTCCCGGTTGTTATCATAGAATAACAGTAGCGAAGCTTTGTTGGAAGCTTTTAGGCGGCTTAAAAATATCCAAAGGCAAGATTACTTAGCCACACCATTATCTTGCCCGTCCCCAACCCGCACTCGGCCAGCGCAGAGAAGTATGACCTTATCCATCTACTCAAAAGAGACCTGAGTCCAGCAGTGGAATGTTATGGGTTATTGATGTTTATTCAATGTTAAGGGCAAACTGAAAATATGAAGACTACGGTATATTTCTATAATTTTGTCTTCATTGTACACAGAGTAAGAAAAGTAAGTACTGTAAGTTACTTAGACACATACTCTAGAGAAGCATTCTCTAAAAGATCACTTACTCTTTACTGAAGTGTAGTGTAGTGTAGTGCATTCATAGTTATAAGTTTAAAAATTACTTGCTTAATATTGCCTGTTACTAAACTAAGATCACGCTATCGTTATGTTACACGAGCTATTGTAAAATGTCTACAAACATTTTGTGTGTCAGAACAAGACTGGTGTTTAGTTCAAGGCGATTGCCAATCAAACCGTGGAGTCTAACAAACCCATTGTAAAATGCATAGTGGTTTTATTTAAATCCCTACTAATGTCACACACCCAGTCCAATGATACTATACTCGATGTCAAACACCCACTAAAACAGATTAGTGAGGTAGCTATAACGTCTAAATTTCGTCGAAGTTAAAGTGTGTCATATGACTTAAATGTTTGAAAAACAACCATTTTTATAGCTTTTCTCTAGATTTCTTTATTATTGTGGACATTATTTATTTAACTGGGTTATAATAATTTACGTAGCTTATATGTTAATACAGTCTTCGTTTGTTTCGATAATTTTTAAATTTAGCGTGATGTCTATTTTCTCTCCAAAATTGTTCACTGTTAGAAAAAAATATGTATTTATCAACATTTTTGAAAACTTAAGTTGATGCATATATGTTGGTTTAACATTGATTTTTACATTGATTTATTGTTCTTGGTTACTCATTTTTATTTATTAACACCAGAAATATCTAGTTGACGAATATGTCTGTATTTCTATACTAGTGGGTCCATTTTAAATAATTTTGTTTCTTTGACAAAAGAATCATCGAGACATTACTAGGAACACTAGAAGTTTAAACTGTGTATGCTGTAATGTCAAAGAGAGAAAAAAAAATTACATACACTTACCACTGAATTTGGCTACCTGTAGATATATAGAAACCCAAATAGATGTTTTAAATCTGTGATTTTTATGCAAACAAGCAGACGTGTCGCCGGATAGTAAGCGATTATTATCGCCCATGTATACCCGCAACACTAGAGGCATCACAAGTGCGCTATCGGCCCTTTAGGGGATAGGGAGAGGGGTCAGGGTATGGCCCTTCAGTATCCTCACTCACTTGGTGTAATACAGCGAAAACACTATTTCTCATCGGTTTACTTACTTCATATTACGATTATTGGTTACTTATATTTTACATCAGGTTTTAAAAACAAAGAAATGAATGTGATTTAAAAATGTTATAAGTATCAACTTTAATCCATTATACTAAATCATATCAAATAATAATTGTCCTTTTGTTTCGGGTAACATTATACAAAACGCCGAAGCAATAAGTGGCAAAATAGCAAAAACTAGGGATGGTATCCAATAGGGAGTCATAGTGGCAATAAAAGGCGCAACCATTGCTCCTATTTTGGTTCCAGCAACGCTCACACCAAATGCCATAGTACGCAATGGAGTAGGAAATAGTTCTGAAGCATATACACATAACACTCCATATATTGTACAAGTGGAAGCAAAACCAACTACTCCCAATACTGTACATCCTGTATGACCCGGTGGCATGAAAACTAATACGGCCATTGTTGCTCCAGTGAACAAAAATATTGGCACCAATGTCACTTTTCTGCGAAATGATTTATTCAAAACCATTGCCAAAGGGCATGTTGGTACCTGTAAGGAATATACCATAAAATAAAAACAACTAAATTATTATAGAAATATACATATTCTGTTATTAAAATCAGAGACATATAAGACTTACTTGAATGCATCCCAGTATAATCACAGATAAGTATAAATTTGATCCAATAAATGTTATGTATTGATTAATTCCATAATAGCATACTCCAGCAACGAACCAAATGACGACCGAACAAATTGTCCTTAATGCTAATTCTTTTGTTTTAAAGAGATCTAAATATGTAAACTTGCGCACATTTTTATCGTTAATCATCATTTCGTCACACGCTCTTAAAATATTATACTGTATATCGCTGACCGTGACGTTCATTTTATTCCTAAAATGAATAAAATACATGTGTTGATATTAAAATTAGACTAGATTAAAAGAAAAATCTAAAATTCATCTACCTCACCTTTCTGCTGCTTTAGTCATAACATCAAGTACTTTTTCTACTTTACCCTTAGCCATCAACCATCTAGGTGTCTCAGATAAACCAAAAATAAATATGTAAATAAATAATGATAAAATACTGTATTCCAAAAGATACATTTTCCAGTCTACTGCAAAGTAAGCAAATGCAGACAACAATGCCTGAGCAAAGCCATCTGATATCATGGATAAACTTCCAGCGGCTTCTCTGTATTCAGGTCCAATAATTTCTATTATTAATACAAGACTGATAACCATAGCGCCACCAGTGGTAATACCAATTAAAAATCTTATTCCACTAAAAATCCAGAAACCTGGAGATAAAGGCGCTACTATCATAAGCATCACGTTTATTGATGTGGATGTAATCAAACCTATGCGACGACCATATCTAAAACAATAATACATTGTCATTTAGAAATAATTACATAAGTTAAAAATACGTAAAGCTGTTTTTATTACCTGTCTGATATCCATCCAAATAAAGATACACCTATTAAAGATCCAAGCATTATTAAAGTTTGCGTGAATCCAGCCTTCCAGGCATTACCGCAAACTAAATTAAATTCTGAAATTAAATTCTTTTCAAACATAAGATCTTCATAAAATTCATATTCGACACAATTTTTGTAGCACGTCAAATTTTTTACATGAAAAGTAACATTATCAGTTTCAAATTTTACACAAGAAAACACAGTTATTGGGGTTAAAAACACTATTGATAACATGTTCCATATTCCCGTAGATCGCACCAAAGCTGCTATTACACAAATTTTAGCTTGCCAGGGCCCGAATGCACCAATACATTTCACTATATAATCGTCTTTGAATTCACTGTCATTTATATGACGGTCATTCGAAGGTACTTCTCTATCCATGATACCTAATTTTTTAGAGATTTTTTATATGGTTTTGAAGTAGTTTCATGTTTATAAGTACTATATTTGTCTTCCAAAACCCTCTATTAATTATAATATTCACACTTGATGGATCCACTCACACAATAGCACACAACATTACTGGCAGTATAAAAACACATAATGATAAGTAATAATAAACAAAGTGCATAATTTCTATATCAACTTTAACGTAATTTGAATTGAGATCAATGTACAATATATTTACTTTAGATAATGAGCTGTTGTCGCAGCGAAAATTTGAGCAAAACTGCTTACTAATAAGGTGTCGGTAAAACACCAATCTAATGCAATATTTATTTTAATTGACTTCATACAAATGTCCAAAAAGGAGTGGCATTATTTACGAGTCACCTCCATAATCCTACTGCATGAAATTATGAAAATTAGTAAAAAGCATTTCTAATGACCATGATAGTGATCAAAACCAAAAGTTCACTAGAACCAATCATTCAAATTATTTTAATACAATTGGTCTTTAAAATTCATTTAAAAAATATACATAATTTTATTATCAGCAGATACTATATGCCCAGAACACAAAAGAGTGCAACATTAAGAGTCCAATATAAAATTAAGTCTTAATTTCTTACCGGCTTGTTTTTTTTTAGCATAAACTGAGCCTGTACAAAACCTGGAGTAATTAACATTGTCCAATTTAAAGAGTTTAAATTAGAACCTTCGCCGATTTCAATACCATAAATAAACCTTCGAAAACCGCTTTTGTTCGTTTCGTTTCGACAGACAAAACCACACGGATTGCTTGTCCTCGCATTTTTTATCCGACGCCCAGTCCAATTAATCTTCCTTATCGCTCCATCGCCGCCAGTTAAATAATCGCGGCGCGGACGAGTTTAACATAAATTAAGTTTTCCACGACACCTGAGATACCCCCCTTGCGTTAAGAGCTTCGACAAAATTCCAGATATGATTAGTTTAAATGATTTTGAAACTTAAGTTGAAGAGTTAAGAACTGCAACAGATGTCTTTAAAGAATTGTTGGTCAGTAATAATGAGGCTTCGCCGAGAGATGTATATCGCAAGTCAGAAAGAAAGGTTAAGTGTGAACATTTGTTTGTTAATGCCCTTGTATAATGGATTCGTGGTTATTTTTCGGTTGAAATGATAAGTTGTTTTACTTTAATTGATCGATCGCTTGATTTCGGTTGGGTTTTGTAAACGGTGAACGAATTTCTCTTAGTTGTAGACAGGTTCGATAAGTGATAAGGTGTGGAATGATTGATGACAGTATATACATTCAGTGCTAGTAAAGTTTCTAGGTATTTTGGTCCTGTAATAGATTTTACTTTCTAGTAAGCTCACGTGAAAAATCTTGTTTATCTCTTAAGTTTTAAATTCTTGTAGATTAAAATATTCTGGGACATGATACAGAAAGTTTTCATTGACGAAAAATAAGCAAATATAATATTTGTAGCTATATTATGATGCCGTCTTAATTTGTTTATGTTTGATTCATATAAATACTTAAACTAATGCAAGCGGCTAGAAATATTTGTGCTAACCGAAAATTGAAGTCGCAACCTCCGACGTTTCAGGCGAATATACGGCAATCGCGCCACACTTGCCTCTTGATGAGTGATTCTAACAGGTCGTGAGCTGAATTCCCACTTAGGACAGATAATGAAGTAATGATTGAAATAATTTGCTCCATGCCGAGCCATGTAAATATTCATAAATTTATTAGTATGTTCATTAGGAATCTATTGAACATAGCAGCTTTGCCTGATTTGATATTAGACAGCCATGTGTGGGATGTGTCTAGATTGTTATTGCTACACTGGTCCTGAATGGATACAAAAATGAGAGATACCAATTGGTGAGCATGGTTTCTTAGGACTGTAACGTCTGGTTAATCGCTCATAGCTGAAACGGTATTTCAATAACTGGTTATGTTACTTTGTATGATGATAATGCCATTTAAATAAGTAATGGTTACCAGTAACTAAGTTATTGCTAGTATTTACATCTGCACTTCATTACCTATTCTAATTTTTATTGTAGTTTTTGTTACGGTTTATTCTTCTCACGTTTGGTATTGCTAAGCAATATTAAAGAAATCAGATAGAACAAGTTTGTCTTCAATAATAAATTTAATATTCTTGATTTATTAATAAATTTGATATTATTTATTATTCTTCAAAATTCAAAACGTATGTTAGAATAACCTGAACGGCTTGTCAACTTTTGTCTAATATATTGAAGTATAATCATAGAATATGTTGCAAGTTGTAAAAATGATTGTCATAACACCAGACATAGGGATGAAACTATAAAGTTTTTTTTTAATATAGGGACACGGCTTAGTCCCCGAGTTAGCGTAATAAACAATACTGACGTCATTAGAACACTATACAAATTAAAAGTTTAAAAATCGTGCAGTATTAAATTTAAGTAAAATTCGATAATAATAATTCGCTAATAAAAAAGAAAAATCAAAGTAAACCTATTGAACTTCTTGTGTCGAAGCGATATAACATTCCTATTCTCCCCACAAGATATTACTCTACCAACTTCATAAATCACGGTGAGTACTAAACATTCCAACTCAAAAACAGCAGCAACTAAACTTATCTACACATCTATTTATCATCATTACTGAGGAAATATGAGCCCACTTAGATTGCACTCATGATTAGAATACTCGAATATATCAATAAGTGAGTCAACAAACACTGTATTCTTGCTTCTACAAATAAAGTGTTACGAAAATTGGCCAAATCAATTATCGCTATTAACCTACTAGTTGCGCTCGTGCTTAATATATTTGAGTGGCCATACCACCGATAGTTATATCAATTTGGTTGCATTACCATACTTGTGTTGTTTGCTTCCCTTGTAGAGTTTTGGAAATACGATTTCACTTGTGTGGTCTACAGCGGTGATGTGTTAAGTGAGTTAACTGTGACAAAGTAATGGATGCAAATTGTTGTAATTGAAAAGTGGAGATGTTGCGAATTAATGACGCCCAAAAATTAAAAGATGTCAAACATCTATTCAAATGTATGTAAGAAAAAAATCTCACTTATGGATACGAAGATTTTCAATCAGATTCGTATTCGGATAAATAAACCGATTATGACCATTGACTGTGCTTATAGCAATTTTAAATAATCAATACAGATCTTAGCAAAATACAAAGTTTAAAACACATAAAAGCATATTATTGTAAACCAAATAAAAACATATTTATTGTTCTTAATATAGACAGACAGATAGAAAACTCTTTATTTGCACACTATAATATTACAGTTAGAAGAGAGTACATAAAATGTGAGACGGAGTGTACAAAGGGCGGCCTTATTGCCTAAAGCAATCTCTTATAGGCAACTAACATTTTACTGAAAGAAAGAAACAACAGATGAAGAAACATGACACAGTAATGAGGGGATAACCTAGAGGTTATTCTTGCGAAGTAGACTTCGCAAGAATAACTTGATCACCATTAGACAGCACTACTAGTGCAATAAGACAATAATATACTAAATGGCTTTCATGTAATTTATAAGTAGTACGTAGTCTAAAGCCTCCTTTCAAGGAGAGGCATTATCCGGATCATGATAAGACACACCAGTGGTGTTTTAAAAAGTAAACTGCTGACGGAACAAATGATCCTATCCACAAGTACTTTTTTGTCCTAGTTGGAAATTTAATAAGTGATCCCTTGTTTAGCAATCAGGATCACTAGTCGTTACCCCAACAGACTATCATCTTTCTAGTCTTTATCATTTCCAATATTATTTGGAGTTGGCTACTACTTCAACCAGTTTTATGTAAATATAAAATTGTTCCACGGAGCGACTGGCATCAAACTTCCACAACCTTTAGGCCGAACCGTATTGGAAGGCTGAAAGAGATTAGTCTCTGTAAAGTTCGTCTTATGACCAATAAGAATCCATTCATATCTTCTTCATTAGCAAATGCCAACAAAAAAGTACCTTCAGATCCGTTAATGAGACTGCTAAAACGGCATTTATACACTTGTTTAGCACCACAAGTCGGTCGCCGATCAGTTAGAGTATTTGATGGCCTGTTTGCCTCGCTATTAGCAAGTTTCTAGGTGATTGTAGTAACAGGATATTTTTGTTCATTTGCAATATTGGTTTATTTATTTCTCAAAAACTTACAGCTAAAAATAAAATGACAGTGTGTCAATCAGAAGTTACATATTTGAATTGGTTAAATGTGTTAATAAAGACTCGGTCGCGATAATATTTTTTCGATTTATTGACGTCGTAGGTCAATTTGTAGAACTTTTGATTCAGAATATAATTGCAACTTCTTGAAATACAAACTCAATGCCTGTGGCTATTATATGAATGTTACTAATGCTGTCACTATCCAAATCATCAGCTTGAGCTAACTAACAGTCTGTAATATTGTTACACGAACTTTCATAATTATGTCTTGTATCAGTTGCCGGGCAGAAATTAATCGCTTCAAAGTGCTAAGGCCGTCCTTTTTCCAATATTGGTTGTACTTTTACTTGTTTGTATATATCCCTAGTAAACGAATAAGTATTATCCATCTATTATGTCAAAGTTTTTCAATAAAATTTTGAGAAGTGTTAAATTAGACATCGTAAAACATTCTCAGATTGCCAGATTTTCAAAGTGAGTCTAAACTAAAAAAAAATATATTATACTAAGAATTGTCTCCACATTGGAAATTATTTAATTTAATTATTTCTACTAACTTCTCTGAGCCTTTCTAAGAAGATTAAACTATGAATTTAAAAGGAATAGTCTTAATGTATTTGAACATGTAAGGAGTAAATAAGCATCAAACAAATAAGAATTAAACGAGAAAGAAGATTTTCTGGAAGATTTTCTTTTACCTGAAATCCTGGAATTAACTTAACTCGTCCCACAGTGGGCACTCAGCAAAACCAGGCAGGTAAAAAAATAAAAAGCGGATCGTGTCGTTACTTTGAACACGAGACGTTGCTACAAACTAGGGGAGATCTGCGATAGCCGGCTGAACTTGTGGGCGGTATTGCACAGTGAGTAATAATGTAAAATTTTAGAATACAATTTTAAATCCTTTTCATCAAGACCAACAGCCTCGAGTGATCCGCTGCTGGACATAGGCTTTTCCTTAGACGGGCGATTTATTTAAAGAAAATACCCTTAAAGAGGGTAAACATTTATTGGCTGTACAATTAAAACTCCGGTGTATATAAATATGTACACTGGAGTTTTAATTGTACAGCCAATGTAATGTATACATAGCAGCAACTGCGTATAGGCAACCTTTAAAATAGTTGCATTTAATAAGAAGTTAAATTTATGTAACTGTTTTCAGGTTTGGCATGACATAGTCTTCATATCATACATCTTACAAAGAAGAGTAGATGAAAATAATCATATATAGTACAAATATTTTTTCTAATCTTCTTTATAAGATCAAAAAAAATACAGATCATCTCTAAAATTTCAAGTGTCTAACTATCACGGTTCATGAGATACAGTCTGGAGATAGACGGACGGATAGACCAACAGACGTACAGCAAAGTCTTTGTAACAGGGTTCCGTTTTACTCTTTCGTTACGAAACCCTAAAAACGATGAATAGCAATAGATTAACAATGTTAAGCCAAGAAGTATTGATCAGTGTCTTAATCACTATCAATATGTACTATGAGTGTGACAGTAATCTCATTATTATTTAATTTTTTTTTCTCACTTTAAAACACTCACTCGACCATCAAGATCTTTTGTGTACTAGTTGATAGGGATACAGAAAGAACAAAGGCTGGCTTTCAAGCAAAACTTATAACTTGTAGATTTTTGGTTAAATACTAAAAATCATGAAATAATGCCATCGTATCGGCACGATATCTTTCTTTTTCTATTCTTGCTATTGTTTCAAATGTATTTGGAGGTATGTATGTATGGATTTATTTATTCAAATATTTTTTTGTTCTATAGAAATGCTGGTTGCACACAGTGCACATAGAATAAGAGACAATCAGAGTCGCTGGGTGTTAACGCCACGTCGCACTTCGTAACGATCTCGGTATAATCCCCACGATCGACTCGGTGAATGCCGATCCAATTTACCGGCGCCCGGTCCTGGCCTGATGCCGGGTCGAGTTCACATCGTGTTGTTTGAAACAAGTATCCCGGGTTCGTGGCTACTGTTCTTCGATTTAAGCGGATCTCTTTATTTGTTTTATAGATTTAGTGATACCAGCTTTTTAGTTATTTGCAATAAATTAAGCATTTTTTCTTACAAAATAGAGAATGAAATCACCACTTACTACATTCATACGATATATTTTAGTTAAGTATTATTACAGGATTGCTGGGGCTTAGCTCCAGTTTCATCAGTTAAAGAGCCTATATAAATTATTCAACAATTAAAGAATTAATAATTTATTAAAAACAATGTGTCTGAAGGTTAACGAGTATTTTTAACAAATACCTTCTAAATATTAATATATCCGGAGCAAGTCGAGACCCATATTGGGTGGGTTTTTCATAAATATTTAAGTCGCCATTTTGTTACGGCAGCCATTTTAAGTAAATAATAATGCCGATTTTAAATAATTGCGTTTTCATCAGATCTAAAGGGATGTTTCATATTTCAGCTCAATCGGAACTCGGAAAGTGGATCAAATTTAACTTGCAAGATTTGATTACAGACAAACATCGGGACAGGAAAAACTAAATAAAAGCTTGTAAAATATTTTAAAATAAATAAATAAATTACGCAATAAGTATTGATGCTCACAATATACTTCTAGAAAATATAAAAAAAATTTAAAATGCAAAACCCTCATGGCTTATAACTGAAATATGTACTTCCCACAGTAATATAATTATGTTCCCCTATAAAGAATTTAAGTCCAGTAAAGTTAACTACACGACAACATAATTTAATACCCATATAAGTTCAGTGTGACATTTTAACAAGAAGCTATTTCTTATAAAGTTAGAAAAAACATCTCAAAATTGCGCACTATCTCATAAGACAAACACCATCAAATTAAGCTATCTCCAATGCATGTTTTATTTTTTCAATCAAATAAATGATTATTAAACCTTTTTTTACGTGTGGTAATCCCCTCCGACCTTCACCCCACCGGGGTTTGTGGCGGGGCGGTGTGTCGAAATTGAACCGACTAAAACCACACGGTGTGCCACTCTGAGCCTGAGATTGGAGTGATCCGGGAACCGCTTTCTTACGCCATCCGGACCATGATTATTAAACCTATTTTAAAGCAAAAAGAGAGGTATTATAAGTTTACCATCGATCTCTCTCTCTCTCTCTCTCTCTCTCTCTCTCTCTCTCTCTGTGTGTGTGTGTGTGTGTGTATGCGATGACCGAGTTAGATGCAGTTTTTTTCTCATTTGAAAGCCAATTTCCTTGCGTTGATTGTTAGCAATGTTTGGTTAATATCGGTCCAATAGTGTCAGAGTATCTGCTCTTTTCAATAATATATGATGTAAGGCATTTTCGGCGTATGATTTCTCGACTAAGTGCTTGCGTAGGAAGTTCTTAAATATTGAATTTTATAGATTAAAAACATATCATTAATATATTTTATTAGCACTTTCTGTACTACGATTTCAACTAGGTACACTTCATACCACATGGTATTACATACGAGCTATATTTATATTCTAACACTTGCGTTTAAATGTTTCGTAGAAAATGATCGTACAAATAGTAGAAAATACAACAAAGAAATGTGTCACGTATCCAAAAACGACAAAAGTGTATCCAGTCGGCATCTTTGACGTCCTATTCAAATTAGCGACCTAGCACTAAATTGACCAATCATGGCGCTCCTTTTTCTTCGTGACATCTCGATATGAGCCAAGCGGCCAAGTCAGTTTGCTTAACTTTTTTTTTCAAATTCGAATTTTAGAACGTCATATTGACAGTTAACCCTTCTGGGAAAATGTGTGAAGCATGGGTAAACGCGATTTTAACGTATCCACGCTAAAGGTTACTGTCGGTTGACGAGCAAAGGAAAATAAATATTTATTTATTTGAACCGCCGCGGTCTAATCACTTTTGTAATTCTCTGGAATGGTTTAAATTTGTCGTGTTTGTGGCTACCATTTTTGTTGCTTTTGTTCTTAGTTGCATAGTAAACATCAAAATTCCATACAAGTTCTGTGTTAACCTACTGTATTTTATAAGCTGTGGCTATTTAGGAGGTGTGTGTGAAAAGAACAACGCTTCGAAAAACTTTATTGTGTCGCAGTACATAAAATTAAAAGATTTGTATCCGGTGCAATACAATATGTTAATTAGTATTCATGCTTATGTGGGTAGGTAATAAAAATGGCGTGCTAGACAGGTGTTTCGAGATCTTCTCGGTTGTGTTGTAAAGAATGATATTTGATGACTTATCATGGTGGTAAAACGGTAATGAGCATAAAATTAATACTGAACCATTTCATCTATGGGTTTATTGTTATTTTATTTGTGAATCAATTATAACAGTACAGATAAATGTGATGTTTAAAATCAAGACAGTCACATATTAATTTCTTCTAATAATGTTATGTTTAAGACAAACTCTTAAGAAGGGAGGCCATTTCTTAAGCATATCTTGATCTTGATTGAATATTTTAATCATTAACTTATCTAAATAGATTGTTAAAGCTGTGAACACATTTAAAAAAAATAGTGTTCAACCGTTGGTCACTAAATTATTTTCCAAGTGTATTAGTAGTCACTATAAATATCGGCAAAGAAAAAATGGCAAGTAATAGCTACTCAAGCTGAGACCTACACAGAACAATCAATTGACCATATATTTAACATAATAACCATATATGTAACATAAGACTGTCGAAGCAAAAATGTATAAAGAAACAAAACCAACAGCATTTACACGCCTGTATGTAAAATACAAAAAACTTTTACAAAAGAATCAAGTCCATCTTTTCAACAAGTAACAAACACAATTTCAAGATATTGCGCCACCATTAAATATACCAATCAATACATGTGATTTCTGAGTAGTTATCCATATGCAAACATAAACTCACACTATTTGCTCACCACTTAGCGCTAAGTTTCTTTTCTGATTAACATGACCACACTAAAATGCGAAAGCAAATAAAGTTGCCGCCTGATAATTTATTAACACGCCTAAACGTGTTGTTTAAATTTCAGTTTAACACGCCAGTACTGGAGAATTTCCAAAACTTTCCATCCTATTTGATTTTAAGCTCTATGCTTAAGAGAAAAGAGTTGAGTTTCAAATAGCACTACTCTGACAAATGAATTTGCGATATTTGCAAAATGCCAAAAATAATTTGATAGGTAAACAAATGAAATGAAATGTTTTTGTTTGCGTTTAAAATTAAGCACAATTTTGGTTTAACACACTTTACGGAAAATGATTAGTAACATTAAATAATTGACAAATATATTTATGAGTCAACGATGGGAGAGCTTTGTTGTGGCATATAAGGGCACATTAAATGAAGTGAAACCTTTCTTGCGTTGCATTTCATGAAGTGACTGACCTGAGCTCATACTCCTGTACCTAGGAGATGATTCATAAAGTTCTACCACAGTTGTGTCCCTTCAGTTAAAAGTCTCCCTGAGTTGCGATAGTCACTTACCCTCTTAAAGCATAAAAAATATTTTTTTATCGCTAGATAATTTTGTATCACCGAACAGAGTGACAATGTTTTTAGCTTGACCCTACAGAGAATAGGTGTACGAAAACTAAAATAACGTATTTCCCAACAGTCATAAAACGATTACATACGAATTTTTATTTCGAGGTATAAAAATAAAAGCAATAAAAAGAGCACAAAGAAACCGAGGGTCCAGAACTGCAAAGAAATAACAAACCAGAAATCGATTAAACTTAGCCACTTTGGGAGACATTCATTTATGGACACTATAAAATGGAAGTAAGTAGTGAAAATATACGCAACGTAATATTACAGAGAACCGCTTGTTCATAAAGTCAATAAAACGCAAATGTGTTAAAGTAAAAAAGCGAAGTATAATTATACTGTAATTATGGGTTGTTTGGTTTTAAATGTCATGTGGTACTTTTACAGTAATATGATGATATTTAATTTAAAAATTCAAAATAGTTATTAAAAAGGTCGCTTAAAAACTGAAAGAAGAAAACTTAGTACGTGGAAAAAATATTCATATCTTCACAGCACACCGGTTCTTTCAAGGTCTTAGAGAAAGAACAATAACAAGTTTTCATTTTCTTTATGAAGGAAAAAACCTAGTGTCCTAGATATATTAGGGAATTCGAGAGGTATAATGAGAAACATAAGATACACCAAGTAGTAAGGCAACGGAGAACATCCATAACTCTGCTATAAAACCTGTGACCACGGTCAGTGAAATCCAGCCAAAAATACAAACAATTCAAAGGTATAACGTAACGTAACAACCTACGTATAACATGATTATTAAATTATGTAGTATTCAAAGAATTTTAAAATTCTCGTTTTCTTTAACGAACGTCTGTAAGTTTTGAAATTTGCAAGTTCATTATGAGAAATTAGATCATCGATGTTATCAAAGAACTTATCATATTAATACTATTAAGTATACACGTGTCAGTAAGACATGAGTGGAGCACGTAAAGCGAGTGATCACAGAGGGCAGCACATTCCCAACGACACATAACTGGCCACTGGGGAGCCACTGCATTGACCATACCGTATAAAATACGTTTTTACGAGTTCGTGTTTGGGATAGGGCTACCATTAGCTGCTACCTCGTCACCACTTTTGTTTTTTTTTATAGTTTTATGACAGACTTTTATTAATAATTTGGAGGTTTAATCTCGTTTACAGATTAAGGATTAGCTCTCTTCAATTAAGTCAATTTTGTAGTAATTGGATTTTTGCTAGAAATCAGTTGTACAAATAACTTATTTTCTTTAATTCCTAGGTTAAGTATAAATAATAAAAATTACACTGTCTGTCTGTAGTATCTGTCCTTTAAATACCGCAATATTTCTGGAGTACCAAAGCTTCGCTTGATGAGATATTTTAAATTAAAATTGGAGACGAATGATATTAATTTTGATATCATTGAATTCTCTCAAGCGAGAAAAGTAAAGGGTGTGTCACCCCTACACAGGAAAAACTCAGTTATAGTTCAAAGATATTTACGCGGAACGATGTTGGTGAAAATATTGTCGGCAATTTATTGTACAGATTTTGTGTTTCGATTTATCGCAGCGAGGATAAGGAAGATTAAGTATTTTTCGATTGTAAAGAAATATATTTCAGTAAATTTTAATCTATTCAAATTTGCAGCGATTCATAAACATAACAGATAAACATAAATGAATAAATAAGTATAAGTTCAGTCGATTCATATATGACCGGAAATCACACGGCCCGGGTCTTCCCATACCAGGACTCCGAGGTTGGAAAACCACAAAGTCCTAGCGCCTGCGTTCCCGACGTATCTGACATCCGATGGAATATTCTTCCCGCCAAGAAAAAGAGGGGAAAGTTGGTCAAAGTAACTTGCAGAACAGTGATTAGTTGATTGATATTTTATGGTTTCTAAAGAGAAAATAAATTCTTTAAACTTACTTCTAGGTACTCAAATATTGAAAAGTAAAAAACTATAACTACTAAACTAGCAGTGGACCAATGTTGATGATGAAGAAACTAAACTCAATTGAGAATTACCAAACAAATAAACGTCTTAATATTTATCCCAAAAATAAAAATAATAATTGCAACGATACGAAAACTCAATTTGACTTCTTGCCTTTCATTATCCTCTATAGACTAAAATGATTTACGGAAAAATAATTGTGTTATAAAATCGTAACATATTATCGACTATGCTCCCAACACTAAGCTATCCAGGAATTTATTCCGTCTGTAGAGTAACAAGACATCGGATTTGTACCGGCGCGATAGGTTTCACGGAGCGACAGCTAAGCTTATACCTCCTCGTTTCAAATAGAGACGTGTTATATAATACTGTATGGGGAAGCGCAATCACCAACTTTATGTATTAGGAGACAAACAAGCTGATGGGTCGCTTAGTGGTAATTGATTACCGCTGCCTATATTAGTTGTAATTCAACAGTCACAACTCCGGAGTTAGAGGAAGGTCGATTTAGTATCTAATGACTTCACTCAACTGCTTGACACCAGTTTTTTGTGAGGCCGTGGTATTACTACCGTAGTGAACGTTGCCCATGTGTACCTAAGCATCCTTCCTTGTATGATCGATTGCACATTGTATAGTTGCTTTGCGTGCGATCTGCTCTACTCTTCTCTCTCTACGCTATTAAAATATAATTTACAGTCACAGAAAAAAGTTATATCAATAATGCATTCATTCAGCTGTAATTTACACGCGCATACAAAAACAAGTTCAAAGTTAACAGTATTAGTACAACAAATGATCCAAGACAAATACTTAATACAATTGAAAGTCATGAACAGCTTCAACATTAAATAGAAAATCAAAAGCTGTACTTAAAAATATAAAAGCACTTGTCAAAACCAAATCTAGGAGTAAATAAATAAAAAATATCAAACGAGGCAAAAATTGGCAAAACAAAACCAACGAATCGCCGCAGGTGTCAGTTTTTAATAAAGGCCCAATCAGTCGGCGGCCGGAAGCGACGTCGGCGGCGCTCTTCCGCGCCGGAAATGGAGCTCGTGTTTGCCTGTGCCCTCTGCCGGCATCCCCCGGAAACGACGGTGTCGCCCCCGGGCGCATGGACCCGACAAAATGAACCTTGCGATACGTTCCCCCATCAACTGCGGTGACAACATTTCACACATATATTCAGGATAGAAATCACAAATGCACACAATAATTCTTAGAGTGTTACGTCACACATGTTTGTACCTATAGTCCTATAAAAATACTACTTGTATTACATTATAGTACACACTTAAATGTTTTTAAGTATTTAAGACAAACATAGCAAGCCTTACTATGATAGAGTAATATAATACGATAGATTGAATAAAACTTTTGGGTCAATTTATTAAATCTTTTAAAAATCTAAGAGCGTGAAAATTATCAAAAGCAATCCAAGTACAATAAATAAGAATAAATAAAGACGCTTTCGTTGAAAAAGCTGATTTAAGGCATTATAAACAGCCGTTCCATGTTTATGTAATTTATAATAGGTTGGAACCAGTTTGTGTGTCTGGTAAGTGTGAAGTAGTAGATAAACTCTTTTTAAGGAGAAGCCTATGTTGAGTAGGGGACTAGTGGTCCTTGATTTTATAATGTGGTCACCAATAATACCATTGCAGTGTCTTCATATGAGAAGAAACAAGCAATATCAATAATAAAAGATAGTCTTCCTAACCCAATTCTTAGTTTTCAGGACTTTCCTTTCAAGTTCCCCATACCTTGTCCTAGCACGTTTGCAATAAACGTGTGCTGGCGTATGAAAATCGTTTGAAGCGCTTGTTTTTTTATCTGTTTGTGATTCCTTTGATGACACCGTGTAGTCAAGCTGTGCGGTTTCTGTTGCAATAATATTGAGAAGTTGGTGTTGCATCCCTATAGTTAAATAGTCGTAGCTCAGAACCATTTATTTTGCCTTGGTAGAGAAATTGGCAGCTCGACTGGAGACAAACAAGAGTATTGCAAAAACCAGTGCCAAGGAACTTTCGATGCTTTCCGCTGAGCGTGTGAGTTACCGAAGTGGTTAACATACTTTCCGTCTAATTTAGGGGTAGGCTAGAATTTGAAAAGCGAAAACTAAAGGTTCTGGTTCTATCTGTTCTTTTGTTCCACTTTACCATAAAAATGGTATGCATTGTTGATATGAAACTATTACTAAGTATATGTCTGAGGTAAATCGACAAGACCAACAAGATATATGTACTAAAGCGTGTCAGGTCTCTCAATAAATTTAATTTACTTCAAGATAAAAAGCCACCAGTACAATTACTTTACGTCGTTCTATCTTACAATGTTCAAAGAGCACGTCCTTCGCGACAAACAGCTACACTTAATCACCGAGCTTCCGACGTGTGAACAGCGACCTCTTACATAAAACACCGCCCACCGACTAGAGATGGGACGCATTTCGACATGTTTAACAAAAAATTTTATTTGAGGATTTCCTGATAACATAAAAGTCTGCAACGAAAGAAAATAGTCCCGTAATTACAGGTTGTGGGTGTCGTAAGAACTGATTAAATGATCAAATTACGCAATACAAACAGCATTATAAAGAGAGGTCTAGCTAATGTTTTTTAGGTAGCTAGTAGGTCCAAATCAAACTTATTAAGGTGAGGCGCGTCCAAGGGTTAGTTGCAAAAGAAAAAAGTCTTATAATTATAAGTCACAACAGCAATTAGAGCAAATTAAAAAATGACAGATATTAAATCTATTTCCGCGAATGTGAACTGATACTTTTGTGATCAATAGGGCTTCAGCCTATCCAGAGCTTAGAGTTCAAGGCCAAGATGGTGGCACGGTGGTATGGTAGTCCTGATTATTTTACAAGGACAGCTACCGTAGATGGTTAAGAAACGGATTCAAGACTCAGAACTACATGCAGTTCAACTTTGCGGATCACCTATAGTATTTTCCTGTGTCCTAAGTAATCCATACAGCTGATCTATTAGGTATGTCACCTAATAGATCATATACTTTTAAGACGATATGTTTACCTATCGCATTGTAGTTCGAAGCTATCTCATAGCGTGACAGCACTAGTAACAAATGCCAGTGTCGCGTTCGCGCCGTGCCGCTATCACTCACCGCGAGCGAGACGAATGCCCACGGATTTGTCACGCTGGCGCCGACGTCGAGTCAAATGTGCCAAGAAAAATGGTGGTCATTTTATATCTTAGTACCTGCTGTAATTATAGTGCTCATGCGAATAATACTACCATTGTTCATATAATTTTCATTTTAAATTCTGAATCTCTAAGTTCTTGATGGCTCTATTTGGGTTTTAGATTTTTATGGTAAAAACAATACTAACTCGTCATCGTAATGTTAATAATGTCATCTGTGGATGCATATGCAAGTTAAGATTCACATGTGCTTAACTTTACTTAATCAAGAAATTAAGCGGCTTTCTCACCTCAACTTAAACAAACAACGCTTATCATAATACGCCTTAGAATTCAGGACAGGAAAAATAGTATCAAGCAATTCTTTGCTTTTGCTTTTCACTGAGTTTGGTAGAGGTAACAGGAGTCCATACCCTCCTCCTACCCTTTTCTTAAGTTATAACTATAATTCATCACCGACTATAAGCACAGCCGTGAGTAGAAATAATCGCTTGCCATCAGGTGACTCGTCTGCTCGTTTGCAGTCGTATTGTAATAATAATAATAAGATTTATTTCTGAAAAGTAGCTAACAAGTATAGAACAATCAACAAATCAAGAAACTCAAATACTGCAGCCGTACCGAAATATATCTAAATCTACCTATACTAATTTGTAAATATAATTTCCTAAATTTCTAACTATGGCATACTTACACGTATACAAGGTTAAACTAAAAACCAAGAAGAAGAAAACTGAAGAATTAGTAGTTGAATTGAACTTCAGCAGGGTCTATAGACATGCCCCCAGGTTTCTAGTCTAATAATTATAAGAAATCTTTATGATTATAACATTACCCAACACATTGCTGAGAAGTTGGCCAAAATGCAGTAAACTGGTATTCTTTGTAGGTTACGCTCTTGAGAAATACGCAGAATACTCAGCATTAAAAACATAAGTTTCCAATTTAAAACATACGAATTACTTGCTATATTTAGCTGACAAGTTTAAACAAACAAAAAAATTTAGACATTAATAGATTACGTATAAAATCATTTATATGATTGAGTAAAAATTTATGATGTGAGGGTAGATGGATACGCAACTAACCAAACAGTCTGGCGTAATACCGAAACTTACCTGTGAGCGATGACGACAAAACCACCAAGATTGTACTATATATACAATTATACAACATAATGAGCTACATTTTGAGTTTCGGCTCAATATAAATTCTTAAATAAGACTAAGTGTCAATTGACGGTATCTATACAAAGAAAAAAGTTTCATTACCTTCCGCGCTAGTCGAGACTGTGTTACGGCAAGGTAAGATTCTCGTTTCGCAAAAAATTAAACATGTAGTATAGGCAAGAAAAAAAGACAAATAATAGGATACATTTTAGAGTAAGATATAAAATGCCTTAATTTAACATTTCTTAACAGATAACTTTATATTCGTTACTAGATAAGTATATTACGTACATATAAGTTATGACGTATATTATGAATATATTTATTCTTGATAGATATCATCATATGACAATACAAATAAAATTATTATATATAATACAATTGCTATTTATTACGTGTTTATTATATAAATAAATTACATAGGCTATGTTTGAATTTGTATAAAATGTTCAGTTCGTTCATAATCCAAATTACTCAGAAACTCATCCAGTGCCTCTTTACAGCCAAACTTTGACATACCTTTAAGAGACTTTATTTTGCTTATTCGATTATACAGTAATGGAGCTAAGAAGTGAAAGAAATTCTGAGCAAAACTAGTATTACACGCAGGTACATCAAATATAGCATAATATGCTCTTCTGTCAGATACATTGATACGGTTTTTTCGGGTATGTTGTCTCAAAACAATATTTTTGATATAAAGTTGACGGGCATTTAGAACTTTAAACTCTTTATATAGTGTAGTTGAAGGATATCTGAAATGCTTAAAATTTATTGTCTTTATTATACAACGTATCGCCCTTTCAATTTTGATAAGTGTATTCCCTTTAGCACCGCCCCAAACAGTAATACCATACACAATTATAGACTGACACAACGTTAAGTACACTGTTTTGTTGACGCTGTCGTCTTTTAAGTTTCTTATTTTTTTATAAATAGGGATAAGTTTACGTATTGTTGTTCAAGCTTTCAGCATCCAAGCTTGTATTGTTAAAATAAAACTATTATTTATGCATATACCTTATCATACTGATAAACTAAAGAACTTCTCATTCAAGACCACACAAATTAATGCTAAAAATCGTATAATTCAATTCACACCTACGCACATCTCTACGACTTGGCTGGAATAAAATCTAGACAATTCGCACATAACAATAATATCGAAAATTTCCAGCGTTCATAAGTCACTAAGCACCTAAATAAGTCTATTGAGCTTAATTTATAACCATCCTAACGTACATCCTATATTTCTCTTATAAAAACTTTATTTCCATGGAATATATTAAATTTTGAAACGACGTAAATATCCTCCATTTAACAAGAGGTTTTATTCAAAGAACCATAAATTTGATAATATAATAGTGACTGCGTTCCTATACACAGCTAATCCGAAAACATATTAATAAATTCAAAATAAAATTATAAGCTAACTTCATAAATACTGTAGTCACTATTTAAAGTTCGCCGCTCTCAACTTTAGTGCTGTCCAAGAAAGGTATCGATAAAATATTAATTTCAAAGTCGATATGATGTTAGCACGACATGCTCGTAAAAATTTACAGCCAATAAAATGCAAATAGACATCGCTTGGGATGATGACACAACGATAATCGACAATCGTAACACATTCATTAGCATTAAGGACGGTGTTCCTTCGTAACTGTCTGCGTGGTGGGTTTCTGTTAGAAGTTATGCTGCAGGAAAGTGTCTCTATAAGAAGTGATGTAGAATTAATTCAACAATATTAGCACTTAAACTATTCAGAAAACATTTAATAGTACAAACAAGCATGTTAATGATACAGCTAAAAATACATTAAATTTAAACTTTATAGTGAGATTATTCTTGTCTCAATAAATATTACCTTATAGTCTAATGTTATTCTAAATAATATGAAAATAAAATCAACTGCAAGTTTTTGTTTTATTTATTCATAACAATATGTATTCAACTACATTAATATGTTGTGGTATTAAGTAAATGACTTACGACTTATATCACGGTAATTGTATTTCATTTTGACAAATCATTCGATTTAGTCGAAAACTTAATAAATATTCTTTACTCTAGACACCTGTTTCAACTGTCAGCAATTGGTAGCAAAATGAAACATGTAGTTTTACAATTATGATGTTGAAACGTGATGCATATTTCATTTACTAGTTTTTATGTCATACGTGCAGACGAACAGTCGGGTACTGCACCTCAAAAGGCATAAGACCATTGCAAGACTACACGGTTGGCCTAGTGGTTTCAGTGGTCACCACACCGCTTCCTACTGCGCCAAGTGTTGTGGGTTCAAATCCTACTTGGGATAACACTTTGTGTGATCCATAAATTGTTGTTCTAAGTCTGGGTGTACTTTGTGTCCGTTTCATGTATGTTTGTAAAGATCCCCGTGAGACAGGAATGTATATTCCTAATGCGGGAGTTGTAAAAAAATTTCTTTGCTTTTCCCCGCGGCTCCAACCACGTCTATGCAGGTTATTACAGTAAAAAGTAGCTAGATCCTTATTCATGCTTCAAACATATCTCTATACAAATTTTATTAAATTCAGTGCAGCGGTTTAACCGTGACAGCGTAACAGAGTTTCGAATTTATAATATTAGTAAAGATGAAATCAAACTAATACAGACAAAACGCAACAAAAGTAGCGAATGAGGAACACATTAATTGAAAAATATCGACAAACATCACACACATGGCTAATATCCATTAACCAAATAGTTTTGATCACAAGGATCATCATCAATAACTAGAATCTAAACTAAAATCAAAAACTAGAAAAAATATGACTCTCTCGACTTAACGTGCAACAACTCATCTACTTAAGCCGTTAATACTTGAGTCTAAAACTTAATAACTGCTATAAATATTTAGTTTATGGCTGACCTTTGGCTTAAGACATTCAGCTATTAACAGTGGCGGACTGTGTCTAATAAATTTCAGATGCAATATACTGATAAAATGCACATTTACATATAAAAATAACAATGTTTTCATGTTATACTTAGTATTCGCTTACTTTAGTACCTACATAATAGTGGTATATTAAAGTCAGGTTCATATTTTGTGTAATTTCATGGAAAAATAATTACAGAAATGAACATGCTCTCGATAGGAAATAAGTACCTACCAATCTTTGAAATATCACAGATTATCACAACGACTCAGTGTTACAATGACAGTCAGTTTGTGAACGTAATTAAAAGCATGAAATAATGGCTATCGTAAGAACATAATTACCCCTAAACAACTAAATATAATTGTACTCCTACAACCTACTGCTACACGAAGGTCTGTTCCTAGGAGCACCAACTATTACAATTTGGGCAATACGCATCCATCCGCTGCCAGCCGGCCACCCTACGTTATGTTTGCCTAAACGCCGTCTAATAATAATTAGTGGATGATATGAAACTCTCATAATTATAGAAAGCAACAATTTAAGAACTAGCTTGTCTTTCATTATAAAAATATTAGTATGTGATAGTCCACATGGGGTGATCTAACCTATCTTATTTTACTCGTAGATGAATGATCTTGGGGGGGATATAATATGGTCCGAGTCCTCCTCAGGGCGTCTGAGACAGGCCGATAGGGTCTTTTTTGCTTTCTTCGGTTTCGGTTTACTCATAATGATGATAAAGGTCTCCTAAAAGTGAACCTACTCAATATGTCTACTGAGATTCGGCTTCTTTTTAGAAACTCCAAAAGTTTATTTACTGATTTGACAGGTTCTACTGTTGGTTTAGACTATAGCGCTTAGTGATCTTAACTAGTTACCCAGAGATCATTGATTTCGCTTCTGTCTTTGGCACAATGGCAATATTGATACTACGGTTTAAGAACGTTTATTTCTCATTATTCGCTTATATGAGAACTTAAAACTATTACTAGTAATTTACAATGTCACTCTAAAGAGCGTGCTTAGCATAAAAAAAAAGTTAAACAAAAAAAACACATACAAAATTAATGTTAACAAAATCAAAAAGTGACGGTAGATGTGATAAAATGCCTGTCGCGATAACTCCGTATCAACCGATCGCCACAGCGTATAGTCATCACTAAATGAGACTAAGATAACTTGTAAAATCAATTAAATTATTTTTGTGTGTATTTTTTATACATTTATGTTACGTTATGTATTACTTTGTAATCTATTTATGCCGCTAATTATTTATGTATAGTCTTCTATTTTACTCAATTAATTGTTATAGGCTATTAAAATTTCTAACATAGTGTTTAAGAGATTTTTAAAAGTTTAAAATGATTTTGCTTCACGGATATCACTTGGTATTTTATTATGTATCTGTGCCCCCTCATACATTATGTTTTTTTACCATAGTCTATTCTAGGTAAGTGAAGTTGTATATTATTAGCTCGTCGCGATGATCTTTTCTGGGTATTTTTTTTTTTAGAAAACATGACCTGTTAATGAATATCTTTGTGTTATATGTTACGAATTAGTATGCATGTGTAAAATATATATGTTTGCTTAATATTCATCAATTTTATTTCATTGTATAGCTGACCGGTCGTTGAAAGGTAATCGTAATTAAAAAGAACTTTGAGCAATTTATTTTGGGCTTTCTGAATTATGTTGAGGTTAGTATTAGCTCATGTACCCCATACTTCAATTAGGTAATCAATGTGTGGCTTTACTAGGGAATTATAAATTTGATATCGTACGTTGCATATATCTAGTCATTCCACTTAGAAACCCATTAAAGATGCTAGTTTATTTTTCAGTTTTTCCAGATGTGGTTTAGACGTTAGATGACTGTCCAGTATAAGTCCTAGATATTTTTCGGTGCTAATTTTGTTTATGGGTTGATTGTTTATTGTTAAGGGCACATAATTCTCAAGTTTTTTATCTTTTGGCGTAAATATCATATAGTTCGTGTTTGCTAACATTAATTGTTAAAAGATTATACTGAAACCAAACATTAAGTTTATTCAAATCATCGATTATTGAGTTAATAGAATTACCATAGTACATAAGACAGGTATGGTCAGCATATAACATTATTTCGCCCTTAAGCTCTAGCTCGTGTACTTTATTTAAGTAAATTAAAAAGAGTAGGTGGCCCAGAATAGAACCCTGTGGTATGCCGTATGTTTTTTTAGCTGGACTACTGAGATGTTCTCCAAGTTTCACAACTAGGAGAACAAACTATTTTTTATTAACAAAGTATTAAGCCCTCAAATAGCATGATAATTGAGTGCTATGATGAAAGAAGATGAATATGATAATATTTGAAATTAGAAAACTTTTAAATTGATATCATGCATTTTTATTTCATATCTATATATACATATGTATATAGGGGGATATGATATAAGGATAAAATGGTATATAATATATTAACATATTCATGACTAAAACATGTAAATGAATATGTAAAACTTATTATAAATATAACATTGCATAACTTGTACTAGTCGTAAATAAGTCGGATCATAAATTAAAACTAAAGTGATACAATTAATACATACAAATAAATCGAGTTACATCGGAATAAAATAGTGATTTAACAAATTAACTGACCAATTTAATTATTTTAATGGATTTATATTAATAAATAAGATGACATTGGTATTTAAATCAATATCATCATCATCAACCGCCTTTAACAATACACTGCTAGACAAGCCTCTCCTTAGGAAAGGGACTTTAGCTTTTTTTGTGCGGAATTCCCTCGGATACCACCGAGTGGTACTGTTACTGGACCGCACACCGTCTCGGGTACTAGAAGCCGGAGAACCAGATGCACTCTCGAAAGGATATCCTTGGAACAGGGGACTTTAGCCTAGTATCACGCACGCTCTTGTCAGGCAGGTCTGTATAAGGATTGTTTCTAAATTTCCTTTTTGTTAAAGTTATATTGTTTTGTTTATTTTACTGTCTTAGTCATGTCTTAAGACAACGACAAGGGATTAATAGGTTTGATGACAATGTATGCTTCATCCATCACAACACGGAATTGGTGTTTATAATTCTGTATAAATATTATAAACCACTTGATGTGCATTAATTTCTTCGGTCACTTTGAAAAGGAATATTTTTTATTAATGCTAAGATGTTAGTAGTCATGGCGTAATGTTATATAACACAAAGCCTTCCTTGACAAATGGACCATCCAACACTAACAATTTCTTTATTTCGTAGGAGTAGTTCATGAGTTAAGCGCGTTTTATATTATATTAGCAAAAAGACAATTTGATGGTAATAAAAATATATGATTACCCTTTTACTTTACTTTTACTTTAGTTATATAAAACCATCAATAATGGTTCATATCCTTGTTTAACGTAAAATTGACATGCGGAAACTTTTATACTAGCTGACCCACGCCACTTCGTTTGGGTCTCTTATCCATCATATTTGTCTAAGCGTGATGCTTATTCTCTTTAAAAAAATACAAAGTTTAAATATGTGTTTTACACGCCAGCAAAACATTTCAATCGGTTCCATATTATTGGACTTTGAACAACAACTTCGTGACACGAGATTTATGTACATTTCTAAGAAACAATTATCTATATATATATAAAACAAAATTCATGTTAGTTAAACTACTTACAACTCAAGAACGGCTGAACTGATTTGGCTGAAAATTGGCGGGGAGGTAGCTTAGAACCAAGAGACCGACATAAATACTTTTTACATAGGATTTTTTTTACCTTGCGATCCGACATTTGTTGCTGTTGTTTTTGTACCGCTGGTAACACCGAGGGGCTCAGCTAGTTGAATATAAATTGATAATTTTTTATTTTATAATTTTATTGAGTAATAAATATGAATTTTAAAGTCATACAATTCATTGAATCGATAAATAATGCATGCCATTTGTGTTACCTGTTAGCCGAATAATTGCGTTTTAAATGATAATTTTAACCTTTCCACAATAATATTGGCACATAAAAATGGCAACTCGTGTAGAAATTGCTGTTTGTTCATTGATATCGTATGTTACTTGTGCTACTAACATTCTACTGTAATTTTTATGTTTTCAAAATGTATGTCCAAGTATTAGACAGAATGCTAGTAAGTAAAGTGGGATATCATTTTTGTTTAAAACTTTTTTATTATAGTATTAAAAATATGGAGAGTCACTATCTTTTTTTATCCCATAGGTGTCGTAAGAGGCAACTAAACAAACAAACTACGCACGACACCATCACAGCAAAGAGTATTTGAAGTTTCTTGCTGGTTCTCTATAGGATAACATTTTGAAACCACGCTATTAGAGACATTAACATAACGTTTCGAAATCTTTTTTTTATTTAATTATGGGCAAACCAGCTGATGCATCACCTGACGATGTACGATTACTGCCGCCCATGGGCATCCGCAACACCAGAGGCGTCACAAGTGCGTTGCCGGCCTTTGGGGGATGGAACTCTAGTATTCTCACTCACTCAGTGAAATACAGCGCAGGCGCAGTTTCTCACCGATTTTCTATCAGGCCGTTGTATCACTCTGGTCGAGCCGGCCCATTCACGCCGAGGAGGTGTTGACTGCCTAATTGAAAAAGAAGCTATTTGATTTTTACTTTAGAAGAAACACTTGAAACCAACCATATATTGTTTCCAGAATTTAAAGTGTCACAGGTAACTGAAGGTCTGTTTCACTTTCTCATTCATTTCCCCTTTTAATAACTATATGGAGGGATGGCTCACCTGTTACTCTAACACAAAAGAAAAATCCTTCGACCAGGCGTCGACCAGGTGGCGGGCCACGGCCCAATGGTTGATGTTGAGATTTTGTATATATGCCAATCGACGCGAGAACTTCTATTGCGCGATTTATGACTGGTAAACTTACAATTTATCTTAGCTGAAAATAACTGTGCCTTAAAGGCCCTTCTCATTTGCGTTTTGATGGGACTTTAAATAAGGAAATAGATAAATACTGGGTACTCTAGATGTGAAGATAAAATATCAACTGCATTTCTACTGCATGAACTGACGGCATATATTATACTACATTATAACTAAATAAATTATAGATTTTCTAAAGAGATACATACAAATTTAATGTCGATTTTAATCAACAAATTAAAACATAAAAAGTAACTATTGACTAGTCGGGTGTGATGTCAATACAATGTGCGTTTTTCAGAATACTAATTTGACTTGAAAATCATCCTAATAAGATCACGAGCCAGTTTCAGGATCTCCCGATAAAGTTTTGAAGAGTTATCTGCCATATAACACTATTTACCAAACCACCTGCACTAATAAACAAAATATCGCTTAATTCATCCAAAATATCAGGTTTACGATTCAATTTCCTCACTGAACTTATCTTATGTAATGTCAAAACTAAGGCAAGGAAATATTAATTTAACAAAATAGCTCTATATCAAAAGCAACAAGTTTCTCGTACCACGACATTTACGTAACTCGCTATCGACAAATAAACGATCAGACAGACGGACGTGTCGCTGAAATTGACAAGTTTCGTCATTCTAATATACACACCGAATTACACGCTTGCTGTATTCATAAGACGAATATTTGATTAAAGAAACCTATAGAGACGTTATGATACTAGTTTTATTTAAGTATACACTTTAGAATTATACTTTATCGACTTAGACAACCGTGGGAGAGCCACGCTACGGCATGCATGGGTCGGCTCGACCGGAGTGATACCTCAGCCTCAAAGAAAACCGGTGTGAAACAGCGCCTGTATTTCACCGAGTGAGTGAAGATACCGGAGGCCCATAATCCAAGCCTTCCCCTCATCCCCCACTCCATCCCCCGAGGCCCATAATCCAAGCCCCCCACTCCATCCCCCGAGGCTGGCAACGCAATTGTGACGCCTGTCCATGGGCGGCGGTAATCGCTTACCATCAGGCGATACTCTGCTCGTTTGCCCCTTATTCCTTAAAAAAAAACTTTGCTTATTTTAAAAGTCATGTAGTAATATATAAATTTAATTACAACAGTAGATTAAATTTTTGTTAGATTAGTTACCTATTCTGGTGCTATTTTTTTCAAAGTTAGCAATATTTTAAGCAAAACTTTATTGCATTTTGTAATGGATATTGAAAGGAACGTTTACTGGTACATTTTAGTATTTATTTTCATTATTGCAATTAAAAATAAACAGGTGTTACAATATATATCCTAAAGTTTTGAGCAAATTTCCTGTACTGCCAGCAAATTGTATTGCCAGCTCAACGCAATGACCGCACGTTTGGCCTTGTGATTTAAGTCGTCGCCACGCCACTTCCTACTGAGCCACTTGTTATGGATTCAAATCCCACATGGGACAGCACTTTTAGTGATCCACAAATTGTAGTTCTGAGCCAATTGTTGTGAGTCTGTGTCCGTTTCATGTACGTTTGTAAAGTACCTCGCGACACAGGATGTATATATATTTTTTTTTTATTTATTTGACTGCCTCGATAGCATAGCGGTAGCGTATGCGACTGCTGTTCCTGAGGTCTCGGGTTCGATTCCCGGGTCGGATCAAATGTTTGTATGATCTGCAAATATTTGTTTCGGAGTTTGGGTGTTTTCTATGTATGATATGTATGTATTTACAAAAAAGAAAGTATATAAGTATTATACCAGTTGTCTAGTACCCATAATACAAGCTCTGCTTAGTTTGGGACTAGATGGCGTTGTGTGTTAGATGTCGGAAATATTTATTTATTTATTTATTTATTTATTTATTTATTACAGGATTAATAATATGGGAATTGTCTAAAAAACTCACATTTAGACCTTTTAATACCATGGTAATTGATGGATTAAAAGTTTTAGAAAATTATTAACTCAAATTACTGTTACTATTAACATTGTTCTGCTTAATTTCATACTTAATCATATGTTATTTTTAAAATAATCGACTCCACCTAATTTCCTGTCGCGAAATAACACGTACCGGCGGCAACAAGAATAAATTAAAATGAATATTTAAATCAACAACCAGTTGTCCCATTAAAACACTATTACGGTATTAGCATATTTGATAAAGAATCGATAATCGAATGACAGGCACAACACTATTCATTTCGAATGTATATTAGTGACCTTATACACTCGATTATTAATTAACTGTCAACGACAATTAAGGTGCTATGTTTGTGATGAAATATGTATCTCGATTATATTAAGTGTGTTATTTAAGGGATATTAGCTCTTTTATTTTTTAATTTATTAGTTTTATTTAATACACCATTAGTATATGCAGTAAAGACAACAGAGACAAATTATATTATACAGATCAGAATGATATAGAATCTGGAATATTTGGAAATATCATCCTCATACATAATTAACAAATTGTATTAAGAATCGATACATAATGAAATGCATTTAACTACTCTAGCACAGCGGTAGCGTAAGCGACTACTGTGCTTGAGGTCTCGGGTTTGCTTCCTAGATCGGAAAAATGTTTGTATGATCAGCAAATATTCGTTTCGAGGTTTGGGTGTATGTCGGTAAAATCCATACTTTAAATGCGGGTACACGTGAGTTGGCGGGCGAGAATAATGATAATGAACAGTAAATAGTTTTCACACAATCACTTTATTACAATTCTTGATAGCGTAATATAATTATAACAATCAGAAGGGTACACTGTTGGCAACTTACGTAAGACACTCCACCGAACATGTGAATCCAATGCGAGATGGTAAACGATCACGCCAGCCTTTCGGCCGCGCTCCATTTTTATATGGACTACCCACCGTTATTTAGGGATGGGGTAAAAATCACTGTGACCTGCGATTCTTGTCTATGGCTTATCACATAAAAGTAATCGACTGACGCCAATTACTTTTGGCAATGATTTTCATCCCGTTTCAATGCTTGGTGTTGTGTCAGCGTCTAACTTCCGACACTTGTGTTGCCAATTAAAATAAGTGACGCGACGTCATGTATGTATTTACAAAAATAAATAAACTCTGGTTAGTTTGGGACTCGATGGCGTTGTGTTTTCATCATCATCATCATATCAGCCGCAAGAAGTCCACTGCTGAACGTAGGCCTCCTCTATTGATTTCCATTTTGACCGGTCGGTAGCGGCAAGCATCCAACGAGTCCCTGCGATCTTAACTAGGTCTTCCATCCATCTTATGTCTCATATGTTCTAAATAAAATATTATGTTATATAATATTGAACTTATATTAAAAATCTATTTTTTCTGTCTGTTCTGTTTGTTTTTGCTAATCTTAGGAATGTCTTGACTGATTTCAATGACTGGTAGTTGATAATGTAAGCGGCGTGACGATCGCTTAAATCACTAGGCCCACTGTACAGTGAAAGTCTCCGTCTCATCTCACTTAAAGTGTATAAGTAAAAGCTCATGAACAAAGAGACCAATAAACATGTGACTAAAGATTTAACTTTCAAGGTAATATATAAAATAAACACATACACATCTATATACATGACAGTGTATTTATTGAAATTTAGATAAGAAGCAATATACCCAGTTATAAAATTTAGCTGTGTTACCGACTCTATAGCTGTGAAATGACAATAGACTATAAATAAGAAGAAGGCCAGAAATATATATGATGAAAAAGTCACACAGCTCTGTTCTCATACACATTTTAAGAAACTTACAACATTTTCAATCTTTAGTGACTTTAACAGACATTTCCAACTTGTAAAACGCTTGGCACTTCTCATGTAAATTATTATGTTATAAAAATAAAATAAATTTATAAAGCACTTAAGGAGTAAAGTTGTGTAGGGATCTATAAAATATGCAATCGCCTTACAGCTGTTCACCCATAACGGTCTCAAACTTGCTCGTAACTCCTTTTGCCTATAAAAGCTTAAACTACCTCATTACATATTCGATGCGTAAACAATTTGGATACAAAACAAATTACTATTTACGACAAATAAAAATATTTATTAAATAAGTATGGGACGACAGTAAAACGCGAAAATTAAACTTCAATAACGTTTTAAAGTCGTATCGGTGATCGTAAATTTTGTCTTTTATGATGCGATCGTGTGTAGATCGTATAAACATAGGACAGGATGCTTTTATGCTTTAATAATGCAGCAATGATGTAGTTTCAGTTAGTTCTTGTAATGTGTGTAGTTTCTTATTAACCTCGGAAAAATATTGGTAACTCGAGTTACTTTACACAAAAAAGTAATTTCCAACTACATGCGTGTTAAAAAACGAGGTTGGGTGGAGGCCCCGCAAGATTTTTTTTGGCATTTTCAGATCTCTTATTCCACAAGATTTGGCATCTTCTTGGCTTAGTTTAAAATATTAGTAAAAAGTTTTCATTACTAGTACTTTTCACATTTCATCATCACCCACGCTCAGATCCACGCTCACCGTGGGACAGCTACGCTATCGCGGGAATGAGCCGGCTCGACTTGGGAAATAGTGCCTGCGACTGTTTCACCGAGTGAGTGATGATACCGGCAGCCCATACCTCAACCCCTCCTTCCATCCCCCTCTCCACCCCCACGCCTCTGGTGTTGCGGGTATCCTTGAGCGGAAGTAATCGCTTACCATCAGGTGATACTTTTTTTATGGAATAGCGGGGCAAACGAGCAGACGTATACTCGTTTGCCCCGCTATTGCATAAAAAAAAACCCTATCGCAGTTCATTTCTAGATATAAACCTCTCCCGATGTATATTGTTTTTCTCTGACGAAGTTATATTTCAGATTCAAAATATTGTGTATTTGGCCTTGACCTTGCTTGAATATTTGATAGATTTTCTGACAGCATACTTATGTAGCTGTCAGAAAATCTATAATCTATAATGTATTAGCTTCTATAATATAAGCTTACTTGCTTAAATTGTCAAGCTTCAAATACTGACTTGACACATTTAAAATAAATAACTAAACGAAGTCCTTCTGAAGTACCTAAACATAATAGTCAAATGCGGATGAAACTCATCGTCTACCATCGATTTCAAATTATGAAGGTTGTGCAGACTTGATTATACGATAAACAAAGCGTCCATTGCAAGCAAAATCCGTTTGCTGTCAACCATTTTCCTCAAAATGTTTGTCCAGCAGGACGAAATGCTACGTATTCATGATCGCAGCAAATATAGTGGAGGGTAGGACAGGACGTATGTAATGTACGATTTTGCTTAGATGAAATTTCATAAAATGGCTCGCAACTCTTCAATGAGAAATACGTCAATGATAGACGCTGTAGTGGTACCTGGTAATTTTATTGCGTTATTTTAAAAAGTATCTCAGTCAAACTGAGCTCAATAGCCTTCTAATTTTTTTATGATGAAATATACTATTGTATCATATTTAAGTCTAACTAATTGCAGCCTAATATTATAATTTTAAGCCTAACGTATATTCATAAAAAATGATAGACTTGTTTATGCGATAAAATAAAATATTACAACAGCTCATTAAATTAAATCTAAGGCCAAAAGAACAATAAACAGATAGTTATCGTTTGGCATTTGAATAATAGACTTAAATAATATGTGATATTTGATAATAATTATTATTTTATTCGTAACGTTTGACCTGCTGTTGAGGAACGTGTAATCATTTTTTGCATCAAAATTAAAAAATACTCTAAGCAAGTGCTGCCATCTACTATATAACGAATGGACTAACTAAAATATTAATAAAATTATATTTGTTTGTAAATAAATCCAATGATGAGCAATACATTGTGATCGACTTCAACAAGATATTATGGCTAAAACAGTCGATATTTATCGGTATTTTATGTCCTCTGCAAATATTACATTGATATACGCACACTCCTACCATTACAGATAACACCAAATATAAAATTCGAGCAATTAAATTACACCCTAACGGATAGTTGTCAATTTACCTTTTTTTTTAACGGGGGGTAATACTCATGGATGTCCTCCGCTCTGGGGAGAGAGCGAAGGGGTCTGTCAGACTTTTACTGACTAAAACCCCCCGGTTTTCCGTCCGTCCGAGGTCAGCGTATGCCCTCCTCCGACGCCCGGTTCGCCTTCTGCGGACTGAGAGAGAGGTCAGGATCTCCCTCTCCCTTTCCGCAGCCTTCTTCTGCGAGATGACGGCTTCGCAGAAGGACACCACCGCGTCCCAGGACTCCTCGCCGTCGACCATAGAACGAACTACGGCCGGCAGCGAGAGGTCACTGCCTACTACAGAGATGAGGGCACGGCGCGGCCCCTCCCAAGCGGCACACTCTGCCAGCGTATGCCACGCCGTATCCTCCCGACAGTCGACGCAGTGGTGATACCGAGCGTCCGGCTCCCTGCCTATGCGANGGATCTCCCTCTCCCTTTCCGCAGCCTTCTTCTGCGAGATGACGGCTTCGCAGAAGGACACCACCGCGTCCCAGGACTCCTCGCCGTCGACCATAGAACGAACTACGGCCGGCAGCGAGAGGTCACTGCCTACTACAGAGATGAGGGCACGGCGCGGCCCCTCCCAAGCGGCACACTCTGCCAGCGTATGCCACGCCGTATCCTCCCGACAGTCGACGCAGTGGTGATACCGAGCGTCCGGCTCCCTGCCTATGCGACACAGAAACCTCCCGAAGCAGCCATGCCCCGAGAGCGTCACTCGGAACGAGAGGGAGCCGTGCCTTTTCCCAAGCCACAGGTCGAGCAATGGCCAAATGGCCTCGACAGTGACTAGGCCGGCGGAAGGGCTTGAAAGCCTGTCCCGCCATTCCGCCACCAGGACCTCGCGTAGTTGTCAATTTACCTACGCCAGTTAATTTTATACTTTTTAACTCCCGATAGGAATACTCCCCATTTTACGTTGAAAACCATCATCATCTCACATCCTCTATCATCTCAATATTTTGCGCAAACGACTGCACGGTTGGGCCAACTTGCACCAACCGTGCAGTCATTTACACTGCGCAAAAAGTTTTAGACCTAGAAGTCATTGGTTGAAGGGTAGGGAATGACCGTTTGTCATGGAGGGCCTTAACCTATCTCCAGCAGAGGATGTGAGATGATGACGATTTTTTAAACGAGAAAATATACCGCGTGTATTATGAAACTATAGCATATATAAGAACAATTACTAATTACTTACTACCAATTCTTATAGCATAAGAACTGGTAGTAAGCGTCAGAGAGTTGAAGAATCTCCTAAGTCTATGTATATTCGGGGTAATGGTGAAGCTACCCATCCTAATAGAACTAGGCCTGAGACGGTATCGTGACATATCTTCCACGCTGCTTTTTAAGTCAGGAAGTGAGCAAGACCTTCTAAATGTTCCCGAAGGTGTGACTTCCAAATCACTGAGATCTTAGGCGATGTGATGAGACACCGCGATTTCTGTACTAAAATATACAGTTTAACCTAACTTATCAAATTTGGCGTCACACAAAAATTGTAACTATAATTATACATATCATAGACACTTGACAACTAAAATGCAAACTAGACTACGAGACGCCGAAAAAACGCATATATATCAAAAAAATCAGACAAACATGAAACATTTATACAGACACTTGACAAATGTCCCCAGACGTTGCACTATTTAGTGTCACTGTCAAGTATAATGCAGACACTAAGTGACCAGACACATTTTTATCCCCAAAACCACTTAATACCGCCGACATTATGGTAATAGCATTGAAAATACTACCATAAAAAATGTATAATACACAGTTTTGGAAATTGGATTTATTGAAGTTTAAATTAATGTAAAATCACGAATGCATTTGGCCACGTATGATCTCATGTAGTCTTAGCAACAACTATTATAATTTTATGTAGTGAGACTGATATTTTGCTTACAGCGTTTTATTCAATCCTTTCAGAAACTTCTGAACAATATGTCTACTTCATCCATGTAGACGAAAGGTTCAAAGATTTTGCCGAATCAATCTCCACTGTGCACAATTTGCTTATAATGATCGTCAGTAAAATAAAATTATTTTGACACGCTGAATTCATTTCTACATTTTTTTCCCTCTCCTGCGGAAATCCCCTCGGATACCACCTCCCGTGGCATGTCGGACTCGAACCGAATAAAACCGCATGCCGTCTGGGGTACTATTAGCGGGGGAACCAGGTGCATCCTAGAAAGAAAAACCCTGGAACCCCGACGTACCGTGGGCCACCTACTGTTTGTAGATGGCCCCTAATGTGTGGTCATTCCCCTGGAAAAACATTAAAACTGACCGTAACTCTCCCTTGTATGTTAAGAACAAGCAGCCTACCTGACCTTTGATGATAGTTCCACTAGCCAAGACAAAATAATAAGGCTCTGGATTTACCATGATTATTGTATGGTCAATTATCTAATTCTTATTTTATATAATTTTTTGATTTCATCATGGACAAGCAATTCAATACACATTTAATAAATATAAGACAAACACAAGTCTAAATATTTTAACATATAATTATCATAAAAATAATAATCATCACAACTCCAATTTCATCATATAATAATTTGAATAAACAAAACATACAAAAACACACAAAATACACATAATTTCTATGTCAGTGGGAAGATGATGGTTCCCTAAAAAAACTGAAGATACATATCTGCGAAACCTTGGGGTTTATTAATGTTAATATTATACCAAGAGGACTGAAGCACCGAAGAAGCTGGATGTATAATTCATAGGACATCAGAATAAATGTATCGCCGACAGACTTGTGATGGATGGCGTTCGTTTGGATTAGATGCAGTTGTCTGCAGCTAAGTATAATTTGGACATTTGAAAGTCCGAGAAGCAATCGATTTTTTGTGTTTAAATAATTTAACCTTCGGTCTCAATGTACAGTTTTTGTATTTTAGATAAGATATTTATTTAATCTTGTTATTATATATTCTTACAAAGTGTTTCAGAACTTTTTAAACTAGCTAGGAAAGGTATTATTTTTAAAGTTACACTTCCCATTTGATAAAACTCCTTAGTTAAATTTTCTATGCAATTAATACCATCGTCATGATTGAAGTTTATATACTGTACATTTTTATTCACTTAATGTTTACGGAATTGAATCAAGTTATTGTTACCTGCTTCGAGTGCATATATACTAATATATTAAACTAGTTTTTGCCCGCGGCTTTCCACAAGTAGATAATTTCATTCCCCATTTTACATCCTTATTTCCAAAATTGCTCACTTCGGGAAAAATTTCGGGATTCTAAGTTCAGTGGTTTGATCTCTGGGTATCTTAATCAGTCAGTCACCTTCCTCTTTTATATATATAT
>PKRV01001042.1:78481-190508 GCA_003709505.1 Hyphantria cunea
ATATATATAGACCAGCTGACCCACGCCACCTCGTTTACGTATCCTATTGCTCATAGCGTAATAATTGTATCCCGGTAAACGAGCAGACGTATCGCCTGATGGTAAGCTATTACCGCCGCCCATGGATACCCGCAACACCAGTTGCGTCATAAGTGCGTTGCCGGGCTTTGGGGGATGGGAAAGGAGATGGAGGGAGGGGTTGGGTATAGGCCTACGTTATTCTCACTCAGTCGGTAAAACACAGCCCAAGCTCTGTTTCACACCGGCTTTGCAACATTCTTCATTAGTGCTCCTTTCCTGTTGGTCTCAGCATGATAATATATAACCTATATTGTAAACGGGCTATCTAACATGCGGAGCCGCAGGCACAAACTAATAATCTATATTGTCGATTCTTCACAACAGCCTTATCATCTTTGACCTTTGCAACAATAGGCTACTTTGCTTAGCTTACTTTGCTTTTTTATGGAGCTGGTGCTCTTTTTTATATATCTAGAGCTCCTAACAGCAAGACTTTTTTGATATGTCCTCAGTTTCTTGGAAATGGACGTGGTATAAAGTATTTCTTTTACATGGAGATTTTATGTGTAATTTCCTTGACAAATGGCACCTAGGCTGATTTTTCATCCCTGGATGTTGTCTCTAACTCACGAATATATATGTTACCATCAGCTTGTCAAAACCGTCAGATTATAATATATCTCACGAGATTGGAGACTGTCAAAAGATTATGTACCGTAACATACTGTTTACAATGTAACGTATTATTTTTAGTTACATTGTAATTTAGTCAAGTAAAATCGTCAAGTTTCAATATGGTGATCGCGCGCTGATTGGTTGAACAGCATTTTTTATTACGAAGCCTTCCAATTAACTTCCCGTCTTATAAGAATCAATCGCAATATGAACAATTTCACAGTGTAATATTATGTGTGCCGATAAATTTATTGTAAATGAAGCAAGTAAGTTATAGAAGCATAAAAAAACAGCTGATTTCCATTGGGTTCCTGAACACGTGAAACAATCACGGATTCAACGAATGTCCATGATGGATGCCCCAGACAGCGATCTGCAGTTTTTGCTCATAATAAACGTCTGGGTCTCGCGTCACCGCTGCATAATGCAGAAATAGTCTCAAATACAATGTTTTAAATTTGAAATATTTTTGTCTTCTGGTGTTTTGGGTCATTTAATAATGATCAATTTTCTAATGGCAAAAACATTAAGTTTCTGTAAAATAACTTTATTTGTACCATACTGCAAAATAACTTTATTTTACTGTGTGAGAGCGACGTTTCGGCACGAATGGGCTGGCTTGACCTTAGTTATACCACGGCTTTACAGAAAACAGGTGTGAAACAGTGCTGGCGCTGTGTTTCACCGAGTGAGTACGGATACCGGAGGCTCATAGCCTTACCCCCATCGCCCAAAGACCGGCAACGCACTTGGAACGCCTCTGGTTTTGCTAATGTCTAGAGGTCTGCTCGTTTGCTCCCTATTCCATAAAAAAACCATTAAAACTGTAAATGTAGTTTATTTTGTAGTCTTTAGAAATAAATGCATTCTAACTGTATTTTCGTCGAGGTATGATGACGAGATACGATAGTTCAAAATCGTACACATATTACGGTAAAAATTCTTTTAAGCGTGTGTCAAATTAAGCTTCGTTTTTACCTAATTTATATGCGATGAATCAAAAGTATGTATATCTTGATTCCTAACTTTCTTGTTTTGATAAAAACTTTCTTTTGTTTGTGTGTTTTCATGTAGTAGTAGGTAATAAAAATTTGGCTTCTGACTAGAAACCTATTTCTGTCATTTTTGGAGGATAGTTAATTTGTCCTGTCATCTTCAACAGATTTCTAGTGGAGCTTTCGACAGGAAAGACTCTTACGGCATCCATATGTTCATTTTAATACTAACTGTCAATGCGTAAAACCCCGTAAAAAAGTAGTTGCACCAAAATACAGTTATTTAGGTATTCGGTTCTAGTACAAATAATCGATAAGAGTCCAGTAGGTAAGAATCATCTAAACTATTATGCTATGCATGCAAACCTCCTTAAAACCCAATATTTATCAAGCTAAATATGTTTGCATCAAGTGCTCAAAAGCAGCTGTCTTTAACAATACAAATATTATACTTGCAACAAGCCGGGTGTGCAATCGAAGTAAATTTACATAGTAGATAAGGCTAACGCCTGCTTGTCTGTTCACTCTGACGGCTTGATTACCACTGATGTACGTCGTGAATGTGTTAGTTGGCTGTTTTTGCATGAACAATATATTTAGAAGTTTTCTTAACCTTCTTGCTTATATAGCAGATAGGTACACTTTTAGGCTCGACCGGAGTAATACCATGGCCTTACAGAAAACTGGTTTGAAATAGTGCTTGCGCTGTGCTTCACCGAGTAAGTGAGGATACCGGAAGTATATACCCCAACGCCTTCCCCCATAACTCTCCCCACCCTCCAAAGGCCGCCAACGCACTTGTGACAACTCTGGTGTTGCGGGTTTCCATGGGTGGCGGTAATCGCTTACCATCAGACGATATGTCTGCTCGTTTGCCACCTATTTTAAAAAAACTGACTAGCATAAGTACAACTTCCCAACCTAAACCGTTCTTCTGTAGCGCCGTGCCGTAAACTTGGATGCGGGCTCCCGTAGTCTCATTCGGTGCATAGGATGTCCTGATCCTCACAGTCTTATTTGTGCAGAAACATGGCTCTCCCAAGTTACATCAAAATAGAGATATTTTCATGACCTGTTTTTCATTTACGTTTAGTAGACAATGGGAGTAATGTTTAGAGACAATGATTCATTTCTATCCAGTGTACTACGGCCGAGCAGTACCGTACACGACTGGTAATACCATATTACGTTATTTTTAGTGGATGTTTGTGGACATTGAATCATTCAGTGGTAGGAAAACTATGATCATAGTATAGTTTTTCCTACTGATTATCTGCCGTAAATTTAGGTACTCTATCTGAGTGAGTTACTAGGTGGACATTTTGCTCTTACAATAGTATATAAATAAAATAATAATTAATAAATAAATATTAGTATAACATTGATCAGTTAGTTCAAAACAATAATGGTCTCATCTTTAGCGTTTCTTCACCTAGTTTTGGGTTTTTGCCTTGAATCAAAGTGTTTATAGCTACAACACTTACCTAATATATACTTAATTCTTCTTTTAGGTTTCCGTTCTCAGTACCCGAAATGAACCTATTTGCAGACAGTACATAACCATGGCACATGTCGACGAACAGTTTTCCAACGATAAGTAAAGTTTGTCCCTGCTTAGTTAAAAGTTTGTGCGGAACCCTCGGTGCGCGGTTCTGACTTTTTCTTGTCCTATTTTTTTAAAGAGCGGATGCTCTTACTTATATTGTAGGACAACTTACGTTGTCTCGTTGCCCAAATGTTTATAGAAATTGATTACCGCTAGACAAAAAGCGGGTCGAATCAGGCAGATTACTAAATCTATAATCGAAAACAACATTAGACTTTACAACTTACGGAGCCCTAACCCAATACAAAACAATAATTTAGAAATTGTAATGAAGTTTGCAACTTACGATGTAAACTAATGCTTAACAATAAAACTAATTGCATATGTCGTTCTACTGTCTTTTGTAGATTACTAGAATTTATAAGCAAATGGTTTGAAAGTAAGGAATTGAAAAAATAAACAGCGATATTATAACATCGTCTAAATATTTGATCTCTGACAAATAAAATCTTATCTTACGTAATTCTATAAGAATGTCCTTTCTCTCGCTCCCATATTCGTTAAATATATTCTAGTAAGCTTTCTCTAAACATTTTAAACAGCAGCTATATATTCATAAGACTAAATCGCCTCATTTCAAATAAATTGGTACTAAGAATCAGTGCACAGACCACGTTTCGTCATACTAAAATGGCGTGTGAAAACACCATCTAAAATCACTTCACAATGCATAGTAAATCGTTGCAAGGCATCGCAACAAGCGATCGGATGAATAATGCAAGTACACGCTTGAGTCACAGCGATAAATAACGATTATAATTTTATCGCGATTCGCAATAAATCGCGCGATTGAATGCTAGTATGCGCATGGCTTTAGCGTCAACGGGAACGATGTGGGTAATTTTCCTTGAATATTTGAATTCTACGGGCTTATATGGTACACAGCATTTCTTCAGCACCATTTAGTAAATTAATATGTTTTCTGTAACTATCGATTACAGGAATTAAAGAGGGTAGCAAAAATAATCTAAATGAAAATGGCTTATTAATGTCCCTTCTTACATTTTCTGTCTGTCAATAAATAGATCGAGTAGTCCTGTGTCTCCAATAAAAATGGTTTTGATCTACTTTTTAGACTGAGATCCCAGTCACCCCAGACTCACATTATTTTAGAAAAGATAATTTTTTTACGACGGGTATTCTAACATATACTCAGAAAGAAATGGATTCTCGATTACGCTAATGAAAAGATGAAGATTATGATTTAAAATAAGGTAACCGTAATGTAGCACTAAATATGATCATTAAGATAGCTAGAAGTCATTGAAATGATTGTTCATGACAGTTCATGCCCATAAACTCCCAACTCAGCCAACAAGCTCGATATTTTTCTTACTCGTATGTTCACATGAGATACTTATATCGTTTTTACGCAACTGATCTTTAAGATTTACAACAAGTTGTACTTGATTTATGGCTGACAATATAAACGAGTCAGAACATTTATTTAGAATGTAATGTTAACTTATTAGCATCATTAAATATTGCTATTATATTGTGAGATATGAATATGCAATCAACACAACTTGTTTTTTCTGTTGTGCTTGTTTTGCTAACCTAAATTGGATTATCAACATAAGTTAGTAGAAACCCGTAAAACAAGAACAAACAAATCTTTTCTGTAGATTTAAGCTTTTTATATTGTATTTTTTCGTGGCGCATACTTAAATTTAATATCATTAGGGAAAAATAGTAACACTGCAAAAAAAGAAACCTGTACCAAATATAATTCTATTAGCCTTGATCAGCGGCTCCGCCCGCTTTTATATCGGTAATCGTGGTAAAAAATTACCTAGGTCCTTTCTCAGCAAATTTCATCGAAATCATAGCGGACTGATGAACAAACAGTTACTTTCAAAATTTCACATTTGTTACTGTTTTATTATTATTACAAAGTTTAAACAATTCAAAAACTACCCATGCAAAAACCAACAAGTCATCTTACAAGCGCGAAACAAATGCTTTCTATATATTTCGCAAGAGACGTTTTTGCTTGTTGTCGGTTCAAGATTTATTACGTGGTGATATTGATTTATGACTGACAACCTGTATACAATGTATACTTAATTGTAGTGTTGTGCACTATGAGAATTAGCTGATGTTAAGAAGTCGTCGGTGAATACAATGTAAAGAGCATACTACACTTCCTCATTAGCTGACAACATGTGGTAGAGTTCTATTATGAGGCAAATAAACCACGATCATGAAACTGGTTTCAGGCAACTCTTTTGTTCCTTTTCCTTCTGCTCATCCTACGGGTTTCGTAAGAGCTGACTAGACTTTGCAGGACATTATCACAGTGTAGAGAAAAAACTCGAACCAAATCCTATGCCAACATATCTGCCAGCGTAGTAAAGTAGGCCGAAACCTCCTTTTGAAAGAAAGATATATGTTCAGCAGTTGATTGTTTAAGGGTATTGATATGATGAAACTCTTTCTTCTTATAATTCTTCAGGAAAAGGTTCAGAGAGCGTCCACAGATTTATGATGCTTTAGAAGTGTCCTTGAGGAGGCGATAGCGATAGTTGCACTTTAATAATAATAATAATACCTAAAACTTTTTTTTCATCATACGCTTTTAACAATTTATCTCTTGACCTAAGTACTCATAAATTTATTATTAAACATTTTAACTAGCACAACTTACCCTCTATATAATGAAAAGAATTTTTTTTTCCACATAGAGAGTATAAGGGTTTAAAACACGTCAGTGAAAACAAAATTTGAAAGTCATGAACATAGAAACATCTCAAGCAATCGTCACAGTGTGGCCCACCATGCTGCATTGCTGCATTCTCTGCATTCGCAATAAGCATATATGGTGACCACTACTCTTGGATTCCGCTCATACTTCCCATCAGGCAGAGAAGTCACTTTGGCAGGCCAAACATATGAAAAAGTCTCGCACGTCACAAACATAAAACGGGTAAATTAATGAACCAAGTCTACATAAATTACACCATTTAAAGCTAGTCGGTTCCACCAACGGGTAATTACTTAGCAGTGTCAAACCATCGATTATAATAATTTTTATTACCAAACCACTTAGCATTACTTCTCTTTCAAGTCGGTATCGAGTAATTGCACCAACTTTCGAGAGCATTTAACGGTTTTTAATTACTAAAGTTCATACTGGCATTTGTCAATGCTGAAAGGAATTACGTTGAATTGAGCTACTTAATTAAAGGTTGTAAATTTATAATTAAATGCTGTGTGGTATGGTATATACACTGATTACTGGTAGGTAAGGAAACGTAGGGAGGAGGGTGGAGTGATGATTTGCGCAAGACGGCTGGTAGGAGCTGGATGCGAGAAGCTGAGGATCGAACCAAGTGGCAGGCATTAGAGAGGTCTTTCTCCAGCAGTGCACTGAGATGGGCTGATGATAATGATGAAACATACTTATTATGAACTCAATAAACAACTGTTTTGGTCAATGTAAAGTCTACTAGTTAATTTGAATTTAGTCTTAATTTTTTATTATCAAAATTAAACTCATTTTTGAAATTTAGGTTGTAGAAAAGATATATGATAGGTATCTTATAAAACCTTAATAATTGATAAAGTCAATCTATTGTAAGTTAAAACAAAAACAAATTTGTTAGAAACCTAGATATAAATGTAATTATTCAATAAAATTTGGGAGTTAATTTCGGACAAATAATAAATAAATATTTTCGGACATTTTAACACACAACGTCATCTAGTCCCAAACTAAGCAGAGAGCTTGTACTGTGGGTAATAGACAATTGCTATTATTACAAATATACTTTTCTTTTGTAAATACGTACATCTACGAGTACATTTCAAACATATAAACAGAGAACCCAGTTCCCATTATATTTATTAATTAAATTAAATAGAAAAAATAAAAATTAGGTATTCAAAATATTTATTTATTTAAGCTAGGAAATTATCAGGTTAACACTTCTGTTTTTTACTCTAGCAACTCACTCCAATAAAAATTACATTATGAAGGCTAGTTATTTTTTTTAATATAAAGGGCGCTCCCTTTATATTAAAAAAAAAAACTAACCTTCTAACACAATTCGATATTTCGCTGACGAAAATCATTTTATTGAAACTAGATGACTACATTAATTACAACTACATTATTAATCATCATATACATTTCAAATCATCGTGTCCTATTCATATTAAACACGATTAAAAACTTTAATTATAATCTCAATCAAGAGATAGCAATATGAATCATCAGAAAATTTGAAACATCTCAAAGACAAACACGATTAGTTTTAATTAGGTTCATTTTTCAGCTTCTAACAACTTATGTATTCATTATCACCATTGGAGTAAGGAAATTCCACCTGTCTAGTATTTAGAGCTCATTAAGACCCATTCACACATACCGGAGGGCATTCTCGGAACATTTTTTACGTTGTCTTTACATGAGCCATCCGCATTACTGATCTCATATCTATGAAGGCGGTATTTTCTCATACTTTGAATGAATCTTGATACTTTTATTTCCGTGAAAGTGTTTGTACCTACACACAATATTTGATAACATGTTTGATAGTCAGAACTGCAATTTTTTTATAGATAACCTGCAGTTCTGTTTTGACGGACGACTGACAGTTAAACTGCAATGAATTATGTAAAATTATTTTGATGTCCTTAAGTAATACGAAATAGACTGCCTCGTTGATCTAGTGGTAAGCCCTTGGGTTTTTCTTACTAGAAATTTTTAATGGCAGCAGAGTAGGAAAGACGGCGTTATTTCCCGCCCGTGCCTCGGAGAGCACGTTAAGCCGTCGGTCCCAGTTGTCATGAACATCTACGGCAATCGTTATTGGGAAGTCAGTGCCCTAAAATGTACTGAGTAGTTAAACCTTCGATTTCGGTTTACCTTCAGGCTTGCCAGTTGCCGGTGCCAGTCGCTCCGCGTATAAACTGATATTCAGATAAAACCGGTTAAACTAGAAACTGACCTCAATTAAAACATAGGCATACTAAAGGCTAGGAAGATAATGTCCTAAAGTAATACAAAGTGTCAAGATAAAGGAAACAAACTAGGTAGGCCAACATCACTGCAAAAAGAAAGAAAACTTGGAATAAGCCCTGTGGCCAGCGTATCATATCAGGCCAAAACCTCCTTTTGAGGGAGAGGCTTATGATTTACAGCAGTGGACTTTAAAAGCTTCATTTATTTATTTGTACATAAACAAATTAAAATTTTAAGCTTATCGACGGTTTCCGCACTAAGCTCAAAGCTTGTGTCACGGCAACATTAACATTTTTCACTGTTGTTAATTCTGCTGTTCTAAAATCTCTCCATACAACACCAGAAATCAAACTAAAAATTACTGCCTGTTTGTGATGTTGATGTCGGTACCCATATTTATATTAATCCATTACCCATATTTTGTATTTTCTTTATATTAATCCAGTCTAAAAGCTATAAATCCAAAAGTGTTGAAGCAAATTTATTACGCGTCAAACTACGAGATATCTATACAAATAAATACAACTGGAGTAGGCGCTCTAGTAGGTTATTTGAATATTACAAACAGACGTTTGTAATATTCAAATACCCGCTTTTTACTAATTGCATATGAATGTATATGTATCTTTATCTGCCTGTCTATTTGTTTCGGTTAATCTTTGAAACGGCTCGATCGAGTTCGACGGGACTCACTGGCAGGTAGCTGATAATATAAGGAGTAATTTAGACTATTTTTCTTAGACTAGTTTCCTGGTTACAACAACAAACGTAGGTTACGCCGCGGGGTTCAGCTAGTAATTTATAAGATTAATACACCCGGAAGCTTATAACAAGTTTAAAACAACTTGTTTTAGTTGTTAATCGATTTATAATTCAAATTGTAAATGATTATCATTATGTCAGTTATGGTACACATTTTAATTTTCTATGACCGTTTCACTTTTAAGTATATAAGTAAATAAATATGTTCAGACATTTTAACACACAACGCCATCTAGTCCCAAACTAAGCAGAGCTTGTACTATGGGTACTAGATAACTGATATTAATACTCATATACTTTTTTTGTGAATACATACGTTTTATACATAGAAAATACTCAAACTCCGAAACAAATATTTGCAGATCATACAAACATTTGGCCCGACTCAGGAATCGAACCCAAGACATCTTGTTCAGCAGTCGCATTCGATACCACTGCGCCACAGAGGTAGTCAGACGTGAAACTGTTACAACAAATTTCCATTCAAATGCTTTGTATTTGAATATTACCTTGCCATGATGTCGACCTATCGTTTCATTTATACCAATATGCGTCTCATTAAGCCGTCATAGTGTGAGACACCATAATGCATTATCAGCATTCACAGTGAGTGGGAGGGCCACGCTTCGACATGAATGGGCCGTCTCGACCGGAGAGGTACCATGGCCTCACAGAAAACCGATGTGAAACAGCACCTGTGCTGTGTTTCACGGACTGAGTGAGTGAGGATACCGGAGACCCATATCCTAATCCCTCCCCCCTATCTCTCAAAGGCCTCGACGCACTTATGATACCTCTGAGGTTGCGGGTGTCCATGGAGTTAATCGCTTACGTATTACGTCTGTTCGTTTGCACCCTATTCCATAAAAAAAATTATCTGTCTTACTGCTTACTTGATGGAAAGTGATGATGAGTGATGAAAAAATATGCCAATCTAAATGAACTTGTTGAATAAATAATTCAATTATTTTTCCATTAAAATATAATCCTGAGAGATTAAAGTAAATAATTATTTAAGGCTTTGGAACTTGTTAGAGGTTCCGAAGTACACATTTAATTAGGAGAAGCTATAAATCTAATGATGCAATCAATGACCAATAAACACTTTAATACCTCTCCTTTAATATCCTCGTTCCGGTGTAATCACCAGACCTTTAATAGAACCCTGTAGACATACTGCAATATCAGTTAGTCTCTAAGACTTTAGGTATGCATTTACTAATCACAACTTATTTAGAACATTTTCCCCTGTATTTTAAATGTTGAGAAAAAGCATCAAGCACGGGGATACCTGTAAAAGACACCACCTAAAATTCAAGTGCAACCCAATTCAAATATAATTGGGAAACATGCAGTAAAGCAATTATTTTCATAAAGTACCTCATAAGGCAGAGTTCTTTATACATATATGTCATCTGACAATTGGAACGATGCCATAATATTTACCATAAAAGTCTCTATAATTACGTACATTAATCGATCGATTATCGAATAGCTCTCATTTCCTTAATGACAAAACGACCGTAAATTTAATCGCGCTCCGTACCATGTAAACATGTCTTAACGACAACTCAGCAACCTGTCGTGTCTTACCATATAATATAACTTTAATTAGTCGAAACATTCCTTAACGAGAGCGTCAAAACATTCAGTTATACAAATAAAAAGTATTAAGGGTGGATTCCTACAAGTATATTATGTTAATATAAGCACGGGACTGAAATATCATCTGCATGTATAACAATAATTCTGATGAACAAACCAGTCATTAAGCATGTCGATTTTAGCACTTTGGTATTGTAATTGTTTTTTTATGTGTTGTGAATTTAATTGTCTTTTGTTTTGAGAATGGACCATCCATTGGTGTTATTTATTTAAATAATTATAGTGCAACACTGAGAAGACGATAGGTAACATAAAGAAATGGGAAAGATGAGACTGTTCTAGAAATTATATATCCAAATAAAAACAACATGATCCTATAGATTTAACGCTATTTTAAGTAAAGATTTTGTTTTAATTTTATGCACAAGGAATGTGATATTGTAGATGCAGTCTACGGGCCCTTTGTCAAATTGATAGGTCAAGTGAGACCAGGAGACCTTTTAGAAAGATACAGTCGCATAAAACAAAACATTCAGCACTATGCTGTCACTTGTAAGCTGTCCAACTAAGTACTGGAGAAGGGGAGAGGGTAGCAACCCTCGGTTTTTTCTCTTGTCACATAGGTTTACACGGTATTGCGGAGTAATGGATTAGAAGAGCTATTGAAATTGTATGGAATCACTTTTTGTGTGATACAAAAAAATATATAACTGATATTTTGAGTATCTCTTACCAGATGTTATGATACTTCTGTTTTTTTCTGTGTAGCCTGCATACTTGTTATTATTATTATATAACTCCCTAGAGAAGACGTAGATAAGATGAATAATAAAAGTTAAACTAAAAACAATTCTGTAAATCAAAATGTACAACTAGGTGGAAGTGTACAACCAACCATATTCGTTAAAATTTCATAAGCTAAATTATTTATTATGTTATCATCGCCTTGTGAATCAATCTACGTCACTCTTTTTATGAGAAAACATCACATAAACGTATAAAATAAAAATTAATGAACATTTAATTGAAACCTCTTTATCATATGTAATTACACAATCGTCGACAATTAAATACGTTATTTTATATTCAACAGTATCCACCTTCAATTCCAGTTTTATGTATAACATAAATAACATAATAAAAACGAACCATACAATCAATACTGAAAAATCAACCTTATACTATAAGGCTTGAGTTCAAAACTGAATACAACACACTTAATGTAAAACACGAACCCTTCTTCTGTGTGATGCACTTCATTTCAGTTTAAAAAATAAATTAATTTATCATGGCGATATTTATTACCAAGTCAACCCTTCAATGCGATATTGCATGAAATAATTCAACTCATACATATAATACATATTCATGTATAAAATGTACACAAACCAGATGTTTCTATGTTTTTTGTAGAATAATATTATTAAAGTCGTTATATTATCCCTGGTGCAGCGTAAAAAAAGTGATGTCCTTATAAAATTATGTTTAAGGAACATCCACTGCTTTTTAAAAGCACACAAAAACTTTGCTGACATCTTAATGGGTAAAATGACTAGATAATTACATTTTTATGGTTATAATACAATAATTTTATGTAAATAATTTAAATTAAACATTTGTTGTACATTAATATACACAATGTTATGCCTATTGCCCAAAGGGCAATTGATCTTCATTTGCCACGGCTGTGATACACCTTCTTTGTTTCTTCCATGTTAATCAATTGCTCCATGCATGCTCGTCGGTTACTGACGCTTTTTACACGTTTAACTACTGCTGTTTTATGATGTTAAAAAAAGCCAAAAGGGTCATTATTTATAGTTATAGAAGAGGTGAATTTTCCAAATCGATTAAGAAACTAGCAAATATCTAAGGTTATAAACTCAAAAAGGGTGCAACCAAATTAAGAATTTCTCCACAGTTTGCATTCTACAAAATTTCATTAGTAGAATTGCATACACGTAATAATCGATTATAACATACTTTATGGCAAGTATAAATTCCCCAAGAACACAATTACTAGAAACAATCACGATTAACATGAAGCACAATGAAGTATTGATCGTAATGGCGTTCAAACTGCTGTACCATACATGGATGGTTGTCATTCCGGATTCATGCTTCGAACTTGCAAGGGTCATTATCTGTTTATTTTACTTTCCTTAAAGAAATGTTCAGTAATACTGCCATTCTGTATACAGTACAGTTGTGTATGTACGTTTAGACTTAAAGGGAATTGAAATACTTAATGGTTAAGTTTTTTAGTAGTATACACAACGCTAAGAAAGTAAAAAATACACATCATAATGACTTTATAAATCTAAGTGTTGAGCCTATATTTTGACCTGTCATAATGCAAAAGTCTATGCAATGATAGTTTCAGTAATATTTATGTCTTGGTCATAAAATAAGATAAAAACAGTCGTAATTTCACAGCTGCGCCAGTGTTTACATAACCACAGTCAAGATTAAATATTTAAGCAATCTTTTAATAGCACTATAAAATAGTTAATTTCTGATATCTCCTCCTAAATTCTGGAAAAAACACTAGTATAGATACATAAGCATAGTATGTCAATTACAGCTATAGAAGCCCGAAAGAGATCTAAGTTTCATGATCATGCCTGACCTACCACAATCAAAAAATGGTATTAGGAAGTTGAACTCTTACTAATAAGCAATCTTTTAATTGCGTGATGAAGAGATGGCGCTCAAAATAAGGAATGAAGTATGTTAGATTTTATAAAAATACGAAATCAATACGACTGGCTCGGTGGCGTAGTGGTAGCGTATGCGACTGCTGTGCTTAAGATTCTCGGGTCGGACCAAATGTTTGTATGATCTGCAAACGTTTGTTTCGGAGTTTGGATGTTTTCTATGTATAACATGAATGTATTTACAGAAAAAAGGTATATATTTATTTATATCAGTTGTCTACGACCCACAACACTAGCTCTGCTTAGCTCGGGACTAAATGGCGTTGTGTGATAGATGTCCGAAACAAATAAATATAAAATACGTAAATAGTAATTTGACAAGAAATAAATGCTCTCCATTAACCTGCTCAGAATTCAAGAAGTGAGCCGATATTGCATTAAAGTGTCGTTTGCAACGGCATCATGGAAACGTCTCCCAAATAAATTAATAATTAAGAAGGAGTGTCGCGCAAAACATGTTTCAATGGTCCGACATTCTTCACAATCAATTTCTTGCCATTCACGAATGCCAAAACGGTTGTGACTGGCATGAGAACCACCAAGAAGTTGGCAATTATAATGCCCGTCAATTCATTTTTGACTGGTACTTCAGATTGCTAAAATAATACTTTCGACGTATATAGTCATTCGTAATGCAATTGCTTTAAATTTTAACTGTTAAGAAAAAAATTGGGATCGTACTCGCGACCTCAATTTTGTAAAACTTATTGTTACTTATCTTGAATATTTTTCTACTTGATTAAATTTAAAACGCAAACCCCTTTCGTCATAATTATTGTGTATGTTTACGTAAGTATTATTCTTGTATTCATAATTTTTTACATCATTTTTAGGGTTCCGTACCCAAAGGATAAAGCGGAACCCTATTACTAAGACTTCGATGCCTATCCGCCCGTCTGTCACCAGACTGTATCTATCTTATGAACCGTGATAGTAAGACAGTTGAAATTTTCAGGGATGGTGTATTTCTGTTGCCGTTATAACAATAAATATTAAAAAACAGCATAAAATACATACTAAAGGGGGCTCCCATACAACAAACGTGATGTCTTGCTCGTTTCTGCTCCATATTGACAACGGCAACATTCTACATGTTGCTTGAAATGTATAGATAACAACACGAAATCCTTCGTTCGACTCGCACTTCCCGGTTTTTTCATTATAGGACAAAAAGTAAGAAAACTAATGTGTTGGTCTAATGGTAATCGGTCCTGTCAGTTAAGCCAAAGGTTGTGGGTTCCATCGCCACTAAGGACAAAATTAAATATTGTACGATCACAGTTGATGTTATTTTTCAATTTTTGAATAACATTATATTTGTGGTTATACTATAATTTATTTGGATTGTTAGTGATAGGTAAAGTAATCTCATAAATATACAGTATTTACAATAATTGGAAACAATAATAAAAAAGAAACAACATTATTGACACACAAACGGCAAAAAAATCCTCTGCATCATCGCCTACTGGTCTCCAAAAGGCTGGCAACATTGCCACGTTGAATTGCAATACTAATGCTCTGTGCTAGAAAAAGGCCGGCCTTTTGGTTATGATGAAGCGTCAATCAGTTGCTTGGCTAGTTGTTTAAACATAGCACGAGCACTCGAATCCCATGAACCCACGTTTGTAATTGAATAGCTTAGCTTAAATTTTCTCATATTTCTATTGTGAAATAACAACAGAGTTAATTTTATTATTTTTTGTAAGTTTTGAAACGATTCCAACTAACTACTATCTAGTATAAAACCAAATAGGATATCTATTTGGTTTTATACTAGATAAAGCCATTTCATTTTAATCAAACATTTCAGGTATGTTTTTGGTATTCCTAATTAGATTTCATTTCATTTTTGTTCCAATTTTATTAGAGGTATTGTTGGCACACGGCTCCAAGCGACAGTTTAAATTTCATTTTTTTGTAATTCCAAATTGCGGTTATATTACGAGTAGGTAGTATGTTTTTCTTGCAAGGCGCTTGTGATTTTTATTTTCGTAAATTAGACGTTCATTTATTTATTTTAATAGCAATGTTAAATGCGGTTTTGTAATAGCAATTCATAGATTGAACGAAAATAAAACACTTCTAGTTTTTTCTTATAACCAATTTTAAATGAGTCTGATGAATGACTCTTGACTGACTGAAGAATACGTTATTGGAAAAAAGTGTTAAAAGCCCTATATAAATTGTAAGCCTGATGCCAATTTTCGTGCTGTTGCTGTGCCACTCAACGGTAATCGCCTTAAAATTATCTTTTATTTCATTGTTCAGTGTTATAATTTTGAAAAGGGAGATACTGCGTCGTGGGAGATCCACGAACGGGCCGGCTCGAACGAAGTGAGACCACAACGGCCTCAAAAAAAACCGGTGTGAAATAGCGTTTGCGCTATGGTTCATCGAGTGAGTGAGGTTACCGCAGGCCCATACCCCAACCTCCCCCCTATCCCTCTCCCAACCCCCAAAAGGCTGGCAACGCACTTGTGACGCCCTGGTGATGCAGGTGTCCATGGGAGGCGATAATCGCATGCCATCAGGAGATAGGTCTGCTCGTTTCCACTCCTGTATCCTAGTTTTATTGTTAAATATCTAACTTTGCCAAGAAAAAAATTGCTTTGTTTAGTTTTGAGTTTGAGAATAACGCAATGAGCACTCAGAGAATCTTAGTCAATTTTCTCCCTAAAACTACTTGAATGTAAAGAACAGTTCCTTTGCCAAATCCTTTCAATTTGTCGTTGGTCAATATTGATCTCTGTAAAATAAGTGCTTTGCCGATATATACGCAAAAGTCCTTATAATTTTTATGTTTGTAGTCACAATCAAAATAAAAGGAATACAGTGTCTTATTTAGAAATTGTTCAACAAGTTCTTTGACACCAACATCGTCCAAGTAACAACTGACTCTTTAATTTCACCCGACCATTTCGGTAAGTCTTTCTATTGAAGACTTTGACGTCTAGCGGTACAAAAAGGCCGAGAGAGAGAGTAATTAAAATTCTCATCGTCGCCGTAGAACGGTTGCATTGTGGCGGTGATCGCAGAGCGATTTTCAATTAGGAGCGTTTCACGGGAGGCGTAGTTAGGAGAACCTTTGTCGCAACGTCAGGGCTGCTCAGGAAATATTAATTTTACGAAGCAAATGACTTTCAAACACACCTTTTGCAGGGGTCAAAATAAAATCCATTGCTTTTTCCGATTAAAATGAAAAGTAAAAAAATCACCCGTTTCGTTTTTCGAGCGCTTTTAATAAGATAAATAAAAGTTAAATTTTCTTATACTTATATCTACTTCCTACTTGTTGTAATATCTTTTAAAGTACATCTAGAATAATACAGTTTTAAACTAGTGATATTGATTGACAACCCTGGCGCCGCGGGTGGCTGGCGCGTTTTCTTACAGCTAAAAGGGTTTGACACGATACGACGAACCGAAGAAATTACTAGTTACGTCACTCCGTTTGAAGACGTATCGTATTGCAGTCCCTTTGTGTGTGCCTTTGATCTCCGCGGGCAGTGGGTACCGTGCCGGGAGATTTCGTTCAAGGCGTCTAAAACATGTTACGATAACAGTAGTGATGTAATTTATACCCGACTGGGTGGAAAGCGATATGTAGTTTAAATGTGAATTAGTACCAAAATAATATCTTCATCTGAAAAAAATATGCTTGTCTATTGTATTGTACTTTCAAAATAAAAGAGGGCAGAAAATAATAGAATTTTTAACAGCCATTCAGTACGCTGATAGAATCAGAACATACAGATGAAATATATTATTTATTACTTAAATAGCTAAGCCCTGCGGTACAATGATATTGTGTGAATTGTATCTTTATAAATTGTAGCCTGTGTTATTTTGATGTATAAGCTATATTATTGTAAAGTTTCAATAAAACCCATTCGGTAGTTTTTACGTGAAAGACTAACAAATATACACCCGCACTTACAAACTTTTGCGTTTATAATATTAATAGAATGAGGCATCCTTAGAGACCTTATTTTTTTAATGTCGCAACTCACGGGAAGTATAACCGTCCAAATCAAAAAATATACTTTTAAACCAACTTATAAGCGTCGGAGTTTTAAGGTTACATCAATAAACTCAACCAAAAGAAATGAATTTTCTTGATTGAGGATTTTTTATGGTATAAAGACATACAAGCATACGGGTCACTTAACGGTAAGTGTATTTGTATATATTTGTATTTATTCTTTAGTGTACAAGGTAGTGTCATGTACAAAAGGCGTGCTTAACCCAACATTGAGTTTTCTGCCAGCAAACCCTGAGTGAACAGAGGATAGTGCAAAAATGTAAGGACATAGCTATGCGTATTTAAAAGAAACGAATATAATAACAAATTAAAAAGATAATAATAGTGATTTATAGACATTGATTTTATAACTACAGTTGAATGAATACCTTATGCATATTAGTAAACACATACGATATTCATTCGCAAATACATACATACATACACATATACATACATATACATATATACACATACATACATACACACATACATATATACAAATACATATGATAAAATAACGATCCGGTTATTGTAGGAACAGATAATAATCCCTAGTTCTCCTCCTGAACATACTCAGAGAAGGACTGGCGCGTATCGCACGCGGTAAGGCATTCCATAGTCGCACAGCTGCAACACTAAAAGAGTGATTGTAGCAACTCGAAGTATGAGAAGGAGTTCGAAGAATGAGAGAATAGGATGAGCGACAGGGTTGGCTTCTGGGAATAAAGTACTCAAAGCGGTCACGAAGATATGAAGGAGAATTGGGGTTGTAAATAGTGGAATACAGTAAGGAAAGTATGTGTAGATCTCGACGCTGCCGAATAGGTAACCACTTCAGCTGTTTCCGGAACTCCGAAACATGGTCGAACTTTTTCAGACCAAATATGAAGCGGATACAGAGATTTTGTAGCCGTTCTAGCTTATTCCAAAGTTCTTCTGCAGCGTCGAGGAAAGAAACATCGGCATAGTCAATAAGTGGATGGAGAAGGGACTGAGAAAGTAGGACTTTAGTCGAAAAGGGCAAAAAATTTTGAAGACGTTTGAGGGAGTGATATGTTCCATAAACTTTTCAATTTGTGTCAAATATGGTATGATCCCATTGTTATAGGACACTGGGGGTAGTGAACTCAAATCGAGGCTATTATACATGTATCTGCCACCAATAATGATGGCTTGAGATTTTGCTGGATTAGTGCTTACCAGTGTCCATGGAAACAGGCAACAAGCAAATCAACAATAAGAGAGATGAAATAATATTATGTTTACTAGTATTATATATATAATACTAGTATAGTACCGAAGATAGCAAGATGATATTGAAGTAACAGCAGGCAAAGAATGGACTAGAACAGCGCTAAGTAGATCAAAATGGAAGGAGTTGGAGGAGACTTTTGCCAAAGTTGGGCAAACGGACGATGTTGTCGATGTCGTTGTTTCACTTTAGATACAACAGTTATTTTTAACTAGGAGAAAAGCATTGTAAAATGTTGTAAATAATGTTGTCTGAATAAAGGCTTATACATATTACTAGTATTGCTTTTAAAGAAAACTGCACTGGCAATAGACATCGTACTCCGTCTTTATAAATACTTGAAACGGAGATGAAGAATATCCAGACTCAGAAAAACAATTTATAGATGACACAAAATGTTATCCCATGTGGGATTTGAACCCATAAAAGAAAGCGGCAAGGCAACCACTTAAACCACTTGGCCAACCGCGCAGTATTAGAGTTAGAGTGAGTTAGGCTCCAGTTAACTCACTCAGCTCAAAGAATCACGCATTGGTTTTTGAGAGGTTGCCAAAACTACTTTTAGATGTTTCGCTTGATGGTGAGCGATTACCGCCGCCCATGGACACTCGCAACAAGGCGTCCCAAGTGCGTTGCTGGCTTTTAAGAAGGAGTACACTTTTTTCTTTAAGGTTTGAAGGTCATATTGGTTCGGAAATAAATCAGGCAACAGTTCATTCCACAGTTTTGTTGTGCGAGGAAGACAGTTTCTGGAAAAGTGTGAAGTTGTAGACTGCCAACCATCTAGATGATGGGGATGAAACTCCTATCGCGTAGAACGATGTCGGAAGGAGGCGGCAGGGATCAATCCCAATAAACAAGGACACAATTTAAACATTCTTGTGGGGTAATATATTGATCATCTTTTACTAAAAGTTTTTAATAGGCTAACTAATCAAGTTTGCTCCCTTTTGACGAGGCCTTAAATTGAGCGTCATAAAAGACATCTAATGATACAGCCTTCTTAACAGGGTATAAATCTTCACGATTAAATGGTCTAGAAGCAGCAACTATTCAATCTCAAGTTACCTTGGTAACTGTCATATTCAAAACCAAATCTAGGCACATAAGGTCCATATTACAACAACCTACTCATTGTATTCAATTAATAAATAATGTTACAACTACAATAGCATTTCAGTGAGCCATTATTCAAATTTATCAAGGGCATGTGTACGACATGGGCGTTTTACACGAACAACTGAACTAATGTTTTATGTCATGTGGTCACGATATTTATATTTTCAGCCATCATTAAGCCGAATATCAAATAATAAAGTAACAAAAGTAGCATCTAATAGTTTTGTTATATGCATTATTACTATATTTAGAGTCGTATATAAATTTGTAACTACCTATATCATTACTATCACAATGCAGTCGATAAATGAACCAGCGTAGAAGAGATGTGGAGTCAACAGACTTATTGATTTTGAAGGAGAAGTGGAGCATTTTCAGAGGTTTGCAACACTGGCGTGAAAAATTATCGACCACATTTCACCGTTGTCATATTTTTATCTTTTTCCAATTTTTTTTCCAAATATCCAGATCGGTAAATTCTAAGGACATTTTCTTTTGTTATTTCTGGCTTCTTTTCCTTGGTATCATCGTCTTGTCTCATACAAAGGGAAAATGTAGATTAGGAAGAATAAGCTTAGGTAAGGAATGTGTAAGTCTTGGATGGAAAATAGTAATTAGATTGCACAACTCAATAATTTCTAACATTTATTTTTATTCCAAAAAAAATTGTAAGAAATAGCTTGCTGCCCAGAAAAGTTATTGGACTCTATGCAAGCTAAAAGTTAGTGAATTAGGCAATTATAGCATTTGAATGTTTCATCACTTATCCGTTAACGAAATGACCTATTAAACCAAGAAAAAAATAGATTAAAGACTTAAAAGTAACCGCTGGTAGATTCAAAGTCATTTATCTTATATGTAATTAAATAATTTTGCAATCACAACCTGACATCGATCATCATTAAAACCGATAGTCATTCATCGCAAGTCGTTAAAGCACCGGATATGACTGTTTCAACCACTTGAAACTGACCATAAAATGGTGCAAAATTAAATTCAAATTATGAATGTTCTGCATAGTGATGTCTAAAAGCGGATATCGATAATTATTTGCAAAGGTAAATTCAGATATTAAAGAAATTTGATATGAATTTTTTAAACATAGTGTTAAAAGATATGTACAATTAATTATAACCATTAGCATTTGATAGTGCCATAAGGCGATACCGGCCAGGTGTAAACCTAAGTAAAATAGTGGAATAATAACAAGTGAGTTTAGTTCTAGAATTTAATCGAATATAAGGTTGAAATGTTTTGAAGTAATTTGAATTAACTTTGTGGCTGTAGAAGTCAACATTAACTTTTATATAATATTAAGTAGTTAATCAATTCACGCCTTGCGTCTAAGAAAACACGATGAGTATTTATTTATTTATTTATCTCAATCAATTCTGTCTAACAATACCGTTAGATGACTCGTTTTTTCAGTTCATCTCCTTTGCAGTTCCAATACAGTAGTGGCCAATAATTTAAATTGCCTCGATGGTGTATGTGACTGCTCTAATGAGGTCTCAGATTGGATTACTGGTTCAGACTAAGTATTTGTATCATCAACAACCCATAATGTCTCACTGCTGGGTTCGGATATCTTCACAAGAGAGGGTTAAGGCAATACGTCCTTACGCTGGCCCATTGTGGATTGGGGACTGATAAGACAACGTTGCAGATACGTAATCTTGCCGTTGGAGGTTTTCAAGCCGCACTAAGGTCTCTAACTAAGCTTCAGGACTGTTATCTTATGATATCAACCTACCGTTTAACGTGATCTCCAAATCACAGAGACGCACATGGTATAAGACTATCAGCGGTCACCCATCCAGATACTGATCGCGCCTTCATTGCTTACCCTCGGTGATTGTTTGTAATCACCGAATGCAACTGGGCTATGTTAACATATAATATTTGTTTGATCTGCAAGTAACTATTTCAGAGTTTGAATGTTTCATGTATTTCATTAATATGTTCTAAATTCAAACACAATTGTGTTTATTGCTTCGTTTGTTTCACTCTAAAATATATACTTAATATATATTAAAAAAAACAGACAATCTAGTTATTATAACACATGTGAGTTTAGTTATCATAACTCTAGATGGCGTTGTGTGTCAAATTTTCATAATATTTTATTTAAAAAAAATACCTTTATTAAGTTAACGATATTCTCCATCACTAGTACCGAACAAAGTTATCTACTCTTCATTGGACGAGCTGGTCTATATAATATATATCATTAGCGATATTAAGGCATGCAATTGGCCGACCGTATCAAAGGCCTCACTAAAGTCCGTTCCTTAAAGGTACCGCCGGGCGCCACTTAATTGATAGTTTTGGGGTATCTCATTAAAATAATAACGGGCCTCCGGCGTTGAATAAATATTGTATTATAAGAAAATTGACGGAAGAAACTAACAAAAAAAGTTCTCGTTCTTTTTTAAATGGTACAAAGCCGAGAAAGGTGCGTTCGTGTAGAAAACGATAATCGCTAGCGAACATTTTAGATGCATACAGCGTGTAAAATGTTAATCCGGTCAGGAAAAGAAAGGAAATGAAATTTAAATACAATTTAATTAAAATGAAATCAAATTTATTTTGTAGGTTACTATCAATAAACTAATAGATTGTCTAATCAATTTTAAAAGTTGGTTGTGGTTTATAAATATGTAGCTTAATTTGCAATTATAAAATTTTAATTTGCAGTGTCATAGTTTAGGATATTCTGATCACATTAGAAAGACAATCTATGAATATCAATTAAATTATTATAAAAAAGTATTTATTTTATAGGTTCTCATACTATAACTATTAAAATAAAATATAAGAAAGTTGAAGCTCAAAATTCGAATCTTTCGAAAATCGCTCTGCAATCCGGTGCCGGATAGGCACAGACGGCCCGTTTGATGTTACGGCGTGTTTACACTAACCTAACTGAGAAACAAGTCATTTCGTCGGGCGTCTGAGCTCGCTGCGCCGCTTTGATCTCACCGCTGAGTTTTTGCCCCTTGACTTATTGCCGACATGTTTGATGCGTCAGGGATGGCGGGTTACGCTAGCATTTTCGGTGACTGTCTGCGCCGTGACTTGCGTTTTTACTTCGTTAATGAGTTGGTGATTTGTGGTAGAACTGCATTCGAGGCTTTCTATTTATGTCAAGAAAGATTTCAGCTGTAGGGTGCGGTTGTTTTAAATATCTGTTAGTGCTTGCCTTGCGTAGTTAAAAAAAAAAATATTATGTTTATGAGTACAGCTGTTTGATGTCTTTTTAAACGCTCAGTTTCAATAACGGTCACTGTGTTATCTGTAATTAGTAATAGTCAGTTAGTTAATAATGTCCATGAGTGATGGTCCCTTACCATCAGTTGACCTGCTTACTGTCCTTCTACCACCTCTACCCCATACCATAAAGATTCTGCCCAACAACTGTGATTACATTACTAGTGTTAAATATTTTTACCTGAACTATTCATAATCTCTATAATATTATAAAATAAAACTAAAATCCTTAAAATACTAGTGACATTTACTGTCAAGCGATAAATAATATTTATTATGCCGTGTTGTATTTTGAATAAATTTAATATAAGACTTCCTTAAAGCGATAAATTATGTACAAAGATAAATCACCAATAAGTAACTATAAAAGTATTAAAAACAAAATAATATCAAATTTAAATAATATTATAACAATTAAATTGACATTAACAAATCGTTAGAAGTTTATGATGAACAAGTGTCGGTCGCGATAAAAACGCGAGGCGGTCGTCGGAGGCGGGGTCTCAGGTGCCCCGCCCAGTGACGTCACACAACAACATGGCCGCCTGCACTTTGCAACTGCACGACAACCTCCGTTCTGCGTTTAGTTCACGTTTGAACATGTGGAGGATTATAAACATTTTTTTCATGTGTGTGAATACATAAATTATTATTATTTTGTATAAAGATATTATTGTAGAAATCATTATGTTAATAAAAAAAGTATAGAAACGAAAACAACCACAGTTAGATTTCTTTAAATTCCTGTTGAACTAGGGTTTACCTGCGGATTTTCTCATATACCCATTTTTTAATTATGTAAAATAATGTACTTTTTATATATTAAGTTTAAAAATATTTTGTGGGTATCAGTTACCTGATTAAAGTTTTTTACAAGCTTTTAAAACATGCCTGTAGTCCTGATAACAATGCAATTATTTATAATTGCTAATATTATTATTACAGGATTACCAGCATAACAAAATGGCGGCGTAAATATTTCTGAACAACCCACCCAATATGAGTATCTAATGAAAGGGCTTAAAGGTTTTTTTATTAACAAATAACAAATCCTTGGTTTTAAAAACTTTTTAAATATATCACTTCTTCACGAAGTAGGTATGTGTTATTTTCAACTTTAAACTTATAGCCTTAAAGTTCAAAAATATTCAATACTGCTGGCCAAAGTGATATTTTCTTATGAATAAGGTCATAAATAAACCATTTACCACTGTGTGGTTGTAATCGGTTCACTTTGAACATGCCTACCACTTCATCATAGTATTTGGTGAGGTGATGTAGTTTTATCTTGGAAAAAAATAATTTATTACATTTTCTTATAAATAAATGTACATGTATAATTATGTACAGGTAATAACATATGGAAATGAAACTTGTTCACTTTGAATCTGATTTCAACCTGAATACATTGTAAGTCAAAATAAATGTTCTTGAAAGTATTCTTTGTTTTTCAATTACCTTTTCATTGTTTTTTTTAATTAACAAATCTTACCTTACTTTGAATCACAAGATGCTGTAGAACCTCTAAAGGTACATACTTTGACATACCTCATAGATATTTCAAAGTACATAAGAAATTAAATAATAATCAATTTCAAATTTAATAGTACATTTTGGCATACAAACCTTATAGGTATATCGTAATGTTTCTTCTTAAATTTTCAATAATTTTCAAATTCAGAAATTTTCATTTAAGTACTATGTATCTTACACATCCAATTATTTTATTTTAGTAGTAAATACAAGTATTCGGATTTAAATACAAAAAAAAACATTTACAATCTTCCTTTCTTACAAAAAATTAATTTTATTATCTCTATCAATAAACCCTCGATCCTATTCGTGTAAACCTAACTTACTAAGCACAACAAATTTTTATACATCTTATAAAAAAAAGTGACCATAATAGGCGGATGACTAAAACTACTTATACAACATATACTTAGCCCCGATAGTGGGCAAGGTACATCATTATCCGTAAGTAAAAATGCTAAAGCCAACCGACTTTAATCATGTAATTCTTTATTATTATGGTTATTGGTTTAACACAGAGGTGCATTTTGAATTGCTATTAAAAAAACTACTTATTGGACTATACATTTTTGGTAGTGTGATAGAATTGGAATAAAGAGATACGATTTTAAGGGCTTATTTTATTTTTTTCTTTAATAAAAGCTAAGGTCATTCTTTTTTAATCAAATATTGGTATAGTATATCGAAAGTTTTATAATCCCACAGGAAATCATTAAGTAAATAATTCGGACACCTGACTCACGACGCCATCTAGACTCAAACCTATCCCAGCTTGTACTGTGATGTGATAGAATATTTTATGCTTGGAAAAACAAAATTATATGCTGAGCATGATTATTTTTTGTGTCTCGATTGAATATGATTTATCTGTATTAAAGTAACTAGATTTCCAGAGATACATGTTTATCAGCAGTCTGGATAATAACCCAGGTTATGCGTAAATTCGTTTCGTATTATTCGTAAGATATGTCAAGTTGTGACCTACATTAATATGATTATTATCGCAAACTGTTACTTCACAGAAAAGTTTACAAGTCAGAGTTTTCATAACACTAGAAGCTCAGGTTTGGAACTCAAGTAGTGGTTTCAAGTATCTAGCCAACTCACCACATGTAGATGACATCCCGTTAAATTGAGAACAAGAATAAGCAACTAATGGTAGATTTACAAGGGTTCTTAACTTTCTCTCAGTATCGGTTGATGGACTGTCTGTTGTTTGGATTTTTATATTCAGTTATTTTGAGCTTTTAATTTACGTTATTTTAAAGATTAGGATCATTACATTTTAAGTGTTTAATGAGTATTACCGTCCATAAACTCCTTACTTAGGAGACAAGCGCGGAATAAATTAAATGTCATTACAGAGTTGAGAGGAGGTGTATGCTCTAAAGTAAATATACTTAATGAGTGAAAAGCCAGCTTTCTGTGAGAATGTGACCCATATATGTTGAAGCATGAGTCTTTAATATAGGTAGGCATAAACCATGTCAAAATGCCGTAGAGAAATAATGTCACTTAGTGTTGTCAGTAATATCATCGACATCACACCTGAACTATATGGTGACAGAGTGGAAAGACGACTACTTGGTTTAAGTGTTTAATGAATACTCCTCGTGTACTAGTACAATGCTTTTTCAAAAAGTGCAAACACTATTCTGGGAAAAAATTATAGGTTTAAAAATCGAAGTAATTATTTACGCATACCAACTATCACCAACAGACTATAATCCATTAGTGTGATTTCTCAGAAGACCTTCATTTACATACCCCACCAAATGCCTAGAAGGGGGCGCTAATAACTCAAAAATGTCCGCTTCAAATACGACCCTGTCTACCAAGCCGTGATTCGGCATCTCCTTCAATAACATAATGACCCGTCCAACGAGGCGCCAACATTCGGCTTTTGGCTTTTGGTTCGAGCCAAATAACATGTAATTTAACCAAACCACAGACACAATCACGCTGCCATTTCAGGATGCCAATTAGAAAAGCTAATTCTTTGCGGCCATCTCTAAATTATAGATGTACAACTGAAATTGTTCGCTTAATCAGTACTTGCATGATGTTTGCCCAACCCATTCATCATCAGTTATTAAGGCGAGAATTCGGCAATTTTTTATGTCAAACATTTGACAAATGGTTCAGTAAACAATCAAAGCACATTGGCGCCAAGTTGGATGCGTATATGCGCCGGAAGAAGGTAGTAATAGTTATTACCTGAGATCTTTTGTGTATTTCAATAGTAATGTTGCCAACATCTTGGGTGGTAAGAAAGTATGAATGAAAGATGTTTCTTTATGATGGTTATTCTTTATGGGTGGCAATATAATTGCTGTTAGCACCTTTTAATATAAACGAATTGTTATTACGGCCATATTATAATTATAATAAAATTCAGGTTTAAATAAAAAACCTTAAAAAAAATGTTGTCATAAAACAAAAAAAATGTAGGCAGGTAGTTGAAGTCCTTTCTTTTCATATTTATACTAGCCCAGTGTTTTCCTTTCCTTTTTTTATCGGTTATCGCGTTAAAAAGTTGCAATGTTACTCAAGAATTTAAGAAAGCAGCGCAACAGACAGACAGACAAAATTACTTTCGAATTCATAATATTAAATAAGAACTTTATTGAAACTCGACGGTCATAGTCAGCTTTCCTCTACCTATTATAACGAGCGATGTGGGTTCCATTTGTATATGGAAAAAAAAACACTGAGTGATTTACAAATTGTTGTTCGGAGTTTAACTTCCTTCTCTCCCTATCATTTACCTATATTTGTAAAACACAGAATATAGGTAGAACAAGTGTGCGAGCTGTCTAAACAAACAGGATTTGAACCAACATTATAGACTACAAAATACAAACAGTAAATTGCAGCGATAGGTTTATCCTCATTGTTATTAAACAGATATTGAATAAGATATGTAACATTCTTTACATAAATAAGATTATACAAGTATTGTGCTTCATGGTACTTTATACTCTATTGTCAATGACGAAAATTAATTAAATTCGAGAGATGAGTGTCTATTGGTTGTCCCCTTATTGGACTTTCAAGCGCACGCTCCACTTCTATTCATGCAGCTAAACACGTCTGACTACCCGAACGTCTTCCAACGATTTGAATTTCAAACGATTCTAAAATCAAAAGCACCGCGCTCGTGACTCGTGGTTACCAATCAGTGATTCCATCGCTTTTTACGGTGACAAGTGTCCAATTATCTTTGATTGAAATAATAATAGAGGTCTCGAGATAACAGCGTTTGCAGCATGCGAAATTAGGCTTGCAGCGGTGAAGGGAACTTAGATATTCTTGGTTTTTATACTTTCCCACCCGTGAACTGTTCAGAATGCGAAGTTGACATTTTTGGACGTGGCGGCAAGCCTGTCGGCGGGATCAGCGCATGCTTCCGACATGTTTTGTCCTATTATTTATTCGGGCGGCATTTCTTTTACCGCTAAATCGATTCTCGGGAATTCAGCAGCCATTGAAGGTGGAATTCGTGAATTTCTCTAGCAGAAACTGTTTCTTTTGTCAATCTCAATCATCAGTTGTTGGGAAAGTTAAGAGATTTATGTGGAGCACATTTCTATTGTCTTCTTTCAACTTAGTATAATGCCGAATAAAGAATTGGTATGCCAGTAACGGTACCTGTCAAATAACTTAGAAATATACTGCTTTGAGTTTGAGTGAATCACTGTTTTTCATATCTTTAATCGACAACAATCGGCTTTATGGCTGGAGTGAATAAGTTTGTTTTCATGATTATTATTGGCAAGTATGATATAAACGCTAGGTATCAAATTCTTATATTGTTACTAATAATATCGGTCTATCACTTCACTTTTATATCAGGTGACCTGTCTGCTTGGTTGTTTCATACGTCATTTTCAAAAGTAGATAGAATTGTCAACTTATCACAATGATGTTAGGCGTAGAATAAGAACAATCGATCTATTGGTATTCTTTGATCCGATTGTTCTTATTCTATATACTGTAATTAAATACATAATTGAACAGACATGTTCTTTCCTACAAGAAAGAGTGTTTAAGTTTGCGATCAAAAACGCACTATTAAAACCAACTACAGCATTTTCTTCTATATAAATTATCAATACAATATTAGCAGTAGACTACTATCAATCAATGTGGTAAAAACGTTGAACTCTTCGTTTCATTGTGTGCTAAGTGCTCAGCAACGATCCTTTTCAAATCACGCTGTTACTGAAAAATCAGCCATAACGTAACTAACATAAACATCAATACACTTTAAAGTTCGAACGAATGAGAGAGTAAGATAGATGCAGTTAAATTTGGACTTAGTATTTTAAGAAATACGGTTGTAAATGTAACTCTAGGTTGTTTTTTTAAATGCAAAGCTTAACATATCAACGCCGACAATACGGTGTTTGGTGAAAAAGTGACATCAATCATCTGTGACGATGACGCACAGTATGTTGCGAAGGCGCTTACACGGGAGTTAATATGGATGGTTTTTTATAATGGAGATATCTGGTTCATTGTATATAAGGTTAAAGAATGTGTACTAGAGTTTGATTTATGTGTTCCACATTAATGTTTTATGGGAATCTAAGAATATACTGTTTATACTGGTACTCTTTTATATATTTTTATTGCGTGTCATTGAAGCAATATTATCATGAGTGAGAAGCTAAAACGAGTATTATAATCATTTCAATAATAAGGGCTTATCCAGATCTTTTTGCCGCGCACTACAAATCTGTGGAATAAACTGTTGCCATGTTATTGCGACTGGTGTGCTTGTATATATATAAAATAATTAATATTCAAATGTTTATATGATCTGCAAATATTTGTTACGGAGTTTGGGTGTTTTATAATATGTATGTATTTATAAAAAAAGGTGTGTAATTATTCATATCAGTTGTATAGTACAATTAAAGTAAGCTCTGCTTAGCATGGAACTAGATGGCGTTGTATGTTAGATGTTCAAAATATTTATTTATTTATTATCTAGTGTTAAAAAAAATTCTGGCTCTTCAAGTGGAAATACTGCTAACGTAAACTTTAATAGAAAACTATAGAAACGAAACGACCATTGCCAAGGAACAAACTACAATGTATTTATCTACAATATATTTTTTGTATGGCACAGATAGCACTAGGTACATTTTATTTTGTCTACAAGATCCTAATAATATTATAAACGCGAAAGTTTGTAAGTATGGATGTTAGTTATTCTTTCACGTCAAAACTACTCAACAGATTTGGATGAAACTTTACAGTAATATAGCTTATACATCAGAATAACACATAGCTTACAATTTGCCGCGATAACCGACATATATGCGGGCGAAGCCGCGGGCATAAATTACTATATTATAAACGTGAAAGTTTGTAAGTATGGATTTATGTTTGTTACTGTTTCACGGGAAAAACTACTGAAGGGATTTTAATGAAACTTTACAATAATATAGCTTATATATCAGAATAGATAGACTACAATTTATAAAGATACAATTCACACAATATCTTGGTACAGCAGGTAACGCCGTGGGGCTCAGCTAGTATTTTAATAAAACAAAACAATCCAACGTATGGGATTCAATCATCATCATACCGCTAAGTCGCGTGGTCAAAACATAATATGAGCCAATTACACTAGTGAATAGAAGTTGCCATTGTAGAAAGAGAATCGACACGAAACATCTGCATCTTGGCTGGAACTGGTCTATTGAATGTTAATAACATCATAGACACGACAAATACTTCAAAGCATTAGATTTTGCTTCCGTAATTAATATAATAGACATTAATACAAACTTTTTAAATTAATTAATAACTTGCATATTTAAAACCAGGAAACAATTCTACATTATAGAAAGCTTATTTGCTTTCTATTTTAAGTATAAAACACATTACTTGTTAATTAGACATGTGGTTACTAAGTCATCAGATAAATTATTTCCTGATGCAAATTATTAATTTAGATACATAATTTCTTTTCGCATAGTAATTATATTTGTTATTATTTATTAACTACTCATAAAAGCACTACCTACAGCTGAAATTAATTAAACATAAAATATTCTTTGAGCTACTTTTATTAGTATTAGCAGTAATATAGATGATATCATATGATTCATATTTATTAGCTATATTTTAACACAGAGTGTTTAATAAGAAAACATTTAAAGTTTAATATGGTCGTAGATGTTCCAATTAAAATGATATATTAACTGAGGAAACAATGAAATTGTTCTGGAATTGTATAAATTTACTAACCTAACTCACTTTTCACATTAGAGTGTAGTCGTTCCTCACTTTCTATCAGGTCATTCGAGAGGTCATTCGTCCTCTTTATTGTTAAAAAATAACCTAATAAATAATACATATACTGTGTCACATTTCTTTATACATATTTGCATTAAATCACCTTCACTATTATTACAAGTAATAACTAACTTATATTTCTATTATTACATATATTGCTTTACAATAGCACAAAGGAAAGAAACGAAATATCAATTTGACAAAATAATCATCCATCTTAAATCTAAATAATATAAATATTGAAACTCATTTAGCTCTGGTAACAAATTATATTTAAAAGACACTGCGAGCCAACTCAATTGACACGAAATAATATTTAAAAAAAAAATAATAAAAAAAAAATTAAAAAACACAAAATATAATAAAGATCAAAAAACAAAAAAAAATGAGAAAAAAAAAATATATAGTTCTTTGTGAACTTTGTCAAGAAAAGTGGAAAAAACATTTATACAAAAACAGAATTTTAGCAATGTAATGTAGCACAGTGCTTATTAAAATATAATAGTTGTAATCGATGGTTGTTAAGAAATAGAATACCAATTTTTACATACATTATGTTTTTAGTTTTATTTAACATAACTATTTTTAGGTCAAAATGTTAATTTATAAATATTTGCATGCCAAAACCAGGCAGAATATGATATGATCAAAAACCACAAATGTTACACCTGGTACTAACCTATGTTCTTTGCAAATAAATTTCATTTCATTTTTCATTTCATTTTCATTTCATTAAATATATAGTTGTATCCATGTAGGTGGACACTATTTGCGCCTATCGTCACTTACAACTTAATATACTTAAGTGTATTGACGGACACATATTTCATTTAGTAAGTTAGTAGTCACTCTTTGTTGTTCAAATATTTTTAGACATATTATTCAGCCAGATTCATAACTCTCGCATGTATTGATTGTGTTTTAGATTTCGCAGACAGCAGATTAAACTTAGTATAGGTTATATTACTAGACTATCTGAAAATATTATTTTAGTGCATGTTAATACAGTCTTTAATAAATAAACGATTTTAATATGGCCACTCCTCACGTGACGTGTATTTAGCGCTCACAATATCCCATAATCTGTTAAACATAAAATGCAAACACTGGCAGTTGCTTTTAAAAAAAATGAATCCCTGATATGGTTTTATCGACAAGTTATCAGAGGACAAAGTGCCGCCGTTGGAGCATGTGTCGGCACACCGATAAAACGGTAACTTAAATTTAGAAATTTAAGATAAATGCCGGTCTTTTTGAGAGTTTTCTTAATTATGAGACTTATCGTTATCTTTTAAGAGCTCTTTAGAAAGTATAATATTTTAAATTTTCGATATTTTTTAATTGATCGCAGTGAGAAAGATCGTGAATGTTTAACTAGGTCTTAATTTAATTAAGTGTTTTTTAAATGTTATCGTTGATTTTTATGTACGGAAAGATATTCTTAGTATCTTCTTGTCTTGTTTAATAATTAACTTAATTAATTACTTGACATTTGCAAAAAAAAACTCTAAAAGGTTAGCCTTGTAAAAAAATCTCGTCAGTAACAATCTACTGTGTTATGAGAAAACCACAGTAGTTCAATTCATCAGTACTATATATTAATTCCTGTAGGTTTGTATTTTTCGGAATCAAGCACAACTTTTTTGAACAATATTTGATAAGCTTTTAAACTTTCGCGTTTTAATTTTCAATAATTATTTCTGGGATTCACGTGACAAGTAAGTATTAAATACCTTTGAATTGTCCGACTTTCTACCTGTAACCATGGACAGTGAAAATTAAAAGTCTAGTAGAATAGTAGAAATAGATCAAACTTGTAGAATAAATCTATACAATAAAGCGATGTTGCTTTTTGTCATATGAGTAAGGTTAACAAACATCTTACCAGCCTTATTTCTAGGGCAGCATCACTCATGTCTCTATTGGTTGCAGGCTTACATGGGCAACGAGATCCACTTTCCATCCATCTTTTCGGTTTTCCCCACACCTTAAGATTTATAGTACATAATTTGTCAAAATAATAATAATTTATATGTTTCGATATCAAAACAACAGTAAACATGTTCTGGAATGGTAACCACGTTTTGATAAACTTAGTGTGGGACGCATCTGGCTGGATGGTGGAACCGGGCATAGTGGTTTACCTTAGAAAAGGCCTTTATTGAGCCGTGAAATATAACAAACTGATGACGATGATGATGATAATTATGACTCAATATCATTTTTTTTTACAATCTTTTGATATTTAGAAAAAAAGATTATGTTTTTTTTAGATATAATCAAATGAAATGGTTATTAATATTCAAATAAACCAATTAACATGTTCTTGAGTCAATATCACTTTTATATAACTAAAGTCGATTAACTTAATAACGATTCCATTGATATTATTGCCTTTTGTAGCTTTAATTTATAGCCTTATGAATATTAAACTCAAAGATTAATAGTTTACAAACACATAAAACGCCAACTTTATATCGAGGTAATGATGATTTAGAATTGCATAATTATAGTCGTTCTATGATATCAAATAACATAAAATACTCAAAGCTTATGACTTTTGCTTTTAAATACATAAATAATAATGGATTTAATGTTACAATCTCCACCATCATTTATCCCATTTTATGTGAGGTAGGTGTTGATAATGTTTCTTTTTCTCTTTTGGCTAGCTAGTGGTATCTTTTCTTTGATTCCACTCTGTTTTAGCTGCCCATTTCATTTTTTCTTATGGAATACGGTGCAAACGAGCACCCACAAGACAGAAACATCAGAGGCATCTCATGTCAAGTTCGGTGCTTGTCTTTGGGGCGTGGAGAAGAGGATGCGGGAGGGGTTGGAGTATAGGTTTCCGGTATCCTTACTCGCCCACGGTATATGAAACTGTTCAACGGTGTAATATATAAAACTGACTATGGTGAGTCGTCTAGTGAACCTGATGACAGAGTAATTCAAAATACTTACATACTATATTATAATATAAATTGCACTCAGGCACACACATAATGATCATGGCTATCAGACCATTATTTTTACTTGAATCCAAAGCACCCAGTTTTGCAGCCAAGGTCACTAACTATTAGACCAACTGGTCCTTCAAAATATCGAATAACATCAGTCGAAATATCAACTTACCCTTTTTATTCAAATAAGTTAAAAATATTAGCGTTTGAGTGTTACTTGGTTATTAAATACATAAAAATATATTTCATTTTCAAAAAGCAAATGGGGTCAAGCTGTAAATCGTCCTCCGGTATGTGTTTATTTCTTATATAATTAACCTCCATTTTACCCCAATAAATATAATTACTGTTGTAATATCGTTATCGATTGTATTATAAATTAGTTAATTATAGCAATCAAGAATAACTTATCTACATTGAAGCCATAAAACAACTTTATCATCGCCATCAAACTCACGCGCAGAATTAATGGGACATTTTCTAAAAGCGTCGTGTAATTAGTCACCCTACTCGAGCGAACAGGCTTTAATACCATACGGATGTTTTAGGATTATTTTTCAAGCAGTAATTAAGTCGTTGAATGTTAAAATAGTTTTAAACGTCGTAAATTTACATAATTTACGACACGTGTAATGCAAAACATTTGTTTATCGTTTAACTTAAAAGCTTTTTGTAGTTATTTAACTATTCTTACCAACAAGACTCAACATTATTTCTTAGTATTTGCTAAAGTTATTGTTTCACCAAATAAACCCACACGTTATTTAAGATTTCTTTGCTTAGACACTTTAATAGCTTAAAAATGAACTCTATCACTCTAATTTAGAGTTCATAATCAGGTATACACGCGTAAAAGAGCATTCAAATCATAGGTAAAAAGCAAACAGTAGCTGGCCACCCGCGGATTTTTAAAACGTCAATATCGAGTGTCGAGAGTGTAAACACGATTAACTGAACGCGGGTCGCGTTCCGATCATCGATCACTCAAAACTGTGTTCACTAGTATTGAGTGCTTATCTTAGTTATGAGTTAGTGCTGCACTTTGTTGTTTTTTAAAACTGCCAGTAATATAATTTTATTTGAAGCTATAAATGAATATAAAATATCTTATTATCTTCATCAGTTTAAGTGAATTTACAAATTATTATGAGAATAAAGATTTATGAAACTAATCAGTTGATTACTGGCCTGAGATTTCTATAATTACGAGAAAAGTATGAGAACACCAAAACAGAATACTACATTTATTCGGCCCTTTTGTTTCCTCGTGCGGGAATCCCCTCGGATACCACTTCCCGTAGCATTTCGGACTCGAACCGACTAAAACCACATGCCGTCTGGGGTACTATTAGCCGGGAAACCAGGTGCACCCTAGAAAGGCCTACTGTTCGTAGATGGCCCCCTACTGTGTGGGAACCTCGATGTTCCTGTTACTATTTACCTAGGCGCGCACGCTCCGCTGCGTCCGCGCATCCGCCCGAGCCTGCTTCTGCTGGAAGCTATAGATAAGGCTATCTGTCACCCTTAGGCTTGCGCTTATGGAGGACGGAGATCATTCTGATATCTCCGGTACCCGAGTCACCTGCGATACCTGGCCCTTTCCCGGGCCTGGTGGGCCGGTAGAGTTCTAGAGAGGTCTCGATCCTGCTCTGCCGTTTCCTTGGCAAGCATAAATTGCACGCAGAAAGAAACGGCGGAGTTTCACGCGCTCTCGCACTGCAGCATGGCCACAATCATGCTATCGAGCGAGGAAACCCCCACCCAGATGGCCGCCACGAGATCACGCCTCGGCTCGTCCCACGCCGGACATTCTGCCAGCGTGTGGAGCGCCGTGTCCGCGGTCTGGCCATCGTAGTGATGGCATTCAGGCGTTGGCTCCTTGCAGATTAGACACAGGTGATCTCTGAAGCGTCCTTTTCCAGTGATCACCTGTGTCAACCGATATGAGAGGGTCCCGGGACGTCTCTTGAGCCAATCCTCTATAGTGGATCTTACCGCCGCAATAATGGCGTGCCCAGCGCTCGCTTGCCCAAGTCGTCCCTTCCATAACATTTAATTAGCCCTAATATTTTACGGGTTTAATTCGTTCACTCATCTGATAACGATTGCATACTCTGGCCATACAAGAAACACCAACATGCTTAAAATTTACACAAAAGCCAAGATGAAGTTAGGAAAAGGTTAGGGAAAATTATGATGATGATTTTAGAAAAAAAAGGATAACAACTAAAAATAAAAAAAAAGATTTATAATGTGTAAGTAAATTTACTAATTTTTAAACTTACTAATACCTCCTAAATATTGTACTGTTCTCCAGTAATATTATACCCAAGAATCATATTTCGAGGCATACATCCCATCCCTATATTCTATCATAACAGAGAGCACATTATTCATTGCTCTCAAAACTGTGTGCACAGCAGCGCAAACAAAACACTCGCTACCGTCCCGCGGTCGAGTGACTCGCTCAAGTGCTACTCGCAATGTCAACACTACACTACGTTTGACAGTTCAACATTCTATCGATGTAATAATCCATAAAGAGTGTTATTTTATTGCTAAACGATTGATTCCATTCTAACTCCTATATTAGGAGTTAGAATGACAACATAAATCGATTTAAAAAGTTTTAAGTTTATGGTTATAGGATTTATCGATTATTTTTACACCCTGTTGATCTTCGTGATATTCGTGTTCTCAAGTTATTACATATTCTTCCTAGTATACTTAATTTATTTTCAATTTATTATTATTTTTGAAACAAAGTATTTTTGAGATATTTTAGAAACAAATGATTTCGATTTACCTGTTTGACATCAACAAACCACATTATCTATGTAACTGCTGGGCTCGGGTCTCTTCTCAGGAGAGGGTTAAGGCCATACGTCCCCACGCTGACCGAGTGCGAGCTGTGGACTGGCAAGACAACGTTGTGGCTACGTAATCTTACCGTTGAATGTTTTCAAGCCGTCTAACTAAAGGCCTCCAACTAAGCTTTACGAATTTTATCCTATGATAATAACCGGGTCCAATTGCTCAATGTAACCTCCAGATCACGGAGACGCTCGTGGTATCATGCCACTAGCAGTCACCCATACAGGTACTAACCGTGCCGTCGTTGCTTACCATCGGTAATTGTTTCCAATCACCGAGTGCAACTGGGCTATGAGCGCCTTGTATGTATTTTGGCTATATGACATAACTTACTTACTAGCTGATTCTAATAAAAATGATTGCAGCACCATGGATGAAAATTGAGAAGCAATAATATATTCTGGTGGTACGTAGATATATTCGAAATGAGGTTAAGAAAATAGAAATAAGAGTAAAGAACGACCAAAGAAAAGATAATATGGATGGAAAAGAAGTAAACATTGAATTGACGAAAACTCATTGCAACGATTTCTTGTGTGAGATGTGTAATAATAATGTTATAATTAAGCAAATTTGGAAAAAGGATAAGCACGTGAGGATGAATGAGTGATAAAAAGTATCAAAGGTTAGAATTATTTATTTTTTATTCAACTACAATATATTTATTGTGTCTGCAATCTCTATAACTCTTTATAATTTCAAACGTTGAAAATGTTCAATTATTATAATATTTAGGGTGGTATTTTATAAAAAACATCATAATCAATCACGATTTATTGTGATTGATAGCCAAATTAACAATAATCTCAATGGGATTCGAGCAAAAACATCGATAAAAATTAAACATACAGTAGGTAAAAAAACGTACTGGTAAGGTTTACATAAAATAAAAGTGTGTTAGAGAAACAAATAGATAACCACCTAAGGATACTACTAAGGATAGGACGCTGTAGAGCGAGATTTACGATTTGAAGAAAGTATAGAGAACGCACTCCTTCTTAAAAGGCCGGCAACGCACTTGTGACGTCTCTGGTATTGCGTTTTATTTTATTTTTATATTATTTAATATAGCGATTATTTGATATCAGGCGACAGGTCTGCCCCCTATAACTTAAAAAAAGTATCTAGATTAGATTAAATGCATAAGGCAGAGGACAATATACTGTGGCATGTGTTGGAAGATTATATCCTACTATAGAAAAGGAACCTTACAGAAGTAGCGTAAGATGAGTTAAAATAATCATAAAATATAAGTCCTAAAATTAATGCAGTAGAGCCACGCCGATTTCAGCACGAATGGGCCTGCTTGGCCGGGCAGGTACCACCCTCGCACAGAAGATCAACTTAAAATGACAGCGTTCGTTCTGTTGTGTTTCGTTGGTGAGTGCGAGACCGGAGGCCCAATGATGCTGGAGAGGGTAAGTATGCTGCATTGTTGGCATTGGCATTGATTATGGTGACTACCAATCTTGGATACTGCTTATGCTTTCCATCAGGCAGAGTAGAGTCATTTTGACAAGGCTGTACATAAAAAAATGACAACTATTTGTATCTCAAATGGAATAGCGAACATTTTAATCACTTCCGTTGCTGCTGGATGTGTCTCCAGCAAAGACAATTAGCGTAGCCATTCTGAATAACTTCCCCAAAGAAATCGCGTTTTATATACAAACAGGTCAGAGGATAAGTAGTTTTTTAAAGAAAGTTTAATTATGTACATTAATATAATTAATATATATACATAAAAAGCCATGGTTTGGCTTATAGTCTTCGTTGTCGATTCAACTAGCATAAGTTAAAAAAATATTATTATATTCTATTTCTTATCTTTGTATTCTATTTTTCATTTCAGGAACTATTTCTGGGACAGCCTAAGTATGTCTTTTCAAACAAAAAGGTTTTTAACGCCATATAAACCTACCACAAATAATTACATTACAATAACAAAGAACTGCCCACTTACAGGTAGTTTTTTGATTACCCATTTACCCAGCCAACGACGTAATGACCGAGGCTAAATTGTAGCTATATTATCCTTTAGCCTGAGGCGCGGTAGTGGATTCGCTAATTATATGGTCAGTGAATTTGTGACGACGGTTCTGTTACAAAGCATATTAAGTAGTGATTTCATTATCTTGTCCAAGATTCTATATCAGGAATTTTACTATTTTTTATATTTTTTTTATCTTTATTATTAAAGAAGTTGAAATTTTTTGTATGCTGTATTTGATTTTTTGTAGTTTAAGAATTTTTAGAATAGTCTAGGGACTGAAGACGGTGCGACAAACGTAACGTGTCATCCCTTAATAAAGGTGCCAGGAAGGGTTAAATTTATAATGCATCCTCAGTGAAAATTAAGTAAACAGTAATGTAATGGTATTTAATTTACACAGCGAGCCTTTCAATATTGTAAAATTGTAACACATACAAAACTTATTTTTATCTCTAAAGAGGTAGAAACAGTCGTCTTAAAACTTTAAATTTTGCAGACAAAATATAAGTAGTTATACTAGGGACTTGGGTACTTATATCGAATAATCAAGTATAATTGTAAATCCCTCAAGATTTCATAACAAAATATACCTAAATAAAAATCACTTTTATTTTGAGATCAATTAAAGATCTCAAGACAACCACTAACTACACTAACACATCTGCTAAATAACATCACTTCTGCCAGAAACTTCCAGAACTACTTTGTTTAATGCCGCTCAAAACGGCATGTAAAAATAAATCAATACAACATGACAGCTAGATTTATTGCGCAAAGATAATGACGATATAACACAGAATTTGTGACGTCACTTTTCCACTCACCACTCGAGTGGATTTGAAAAGCGGCTTTGTATCACTGATAGGCAAAGTTGAACGCTTCCTGCGCTTGCGATCCCTTTGATCTTACTCGAGTGTTTCTGTTTAACATAAATGACATGTACTTGCCATCAACAATGTTTATTTTATTTCCACCGCTCTGTAATGTTTCAGAGTGAACTGATAAATAATTATTTTTAGCGCTATCTAGACCCAAGCAATGATTGGATTAGTGAACTTAATACGAGGATGAATGTATGTAAACACATTTTTTACCCGACTGCGAAAGAAGGAGAAATATACATTATACATACGTGTATCTTTGGCATGCCCTAAAGCCCAAACAGTTTGTCGTATTTTTATAAGAATGATGTCATTAGATTAGTCTTAGTCATGAGAGTGGCACAGGATACATCAAAATTAAAAAAATAACAAAATTAAGGGTTTTTGCCAAAAAGAAATCTAAATAAAATATGTTTTCAAAATACATCAAGTGTGGTATCAAAATAAAAAATATTTAATGGTGATTACGAATATATACGAGTATATAACTTATATGTCTTATTTAAGAAAAAACTTAATTTAGTGGAGATGACAGGTAATGATGCAGTTGGGTTTTCTTTTCAATAATTTTACTTGTTTGTTTAATTTAGTGGTGTTCTAATCAGCTTTCTCTTATACAGGTTCACCTCTATCTGTTAAGTTGATAATATTATATTAAATATTTTGGTTTCAGTTCAATTGAACCCACTTTGGGTTTAATTTCACTTCAAAGATTGGTTTGCTAGTTAAGTATGGCTAAAAAAGCGTGTTAAAAAACTTAGTTTCTCATGTATAGGTACAGCTACTTTGCAGACGATACGATATACCATGTGGATTCGTTAGCACGCCATAAATTGCCACAATCTGACGGCGCATAAATCGCGCCTTTGATCCCATGCGCAGGAGTTGCGCTAACGTCCTGTTTGTACTAATATTGCTGTGGCTGTACTAAATTCTGAGGTTCACTTATGCAGTATGTATGTTTATGTAGACCGTAAATCACAAATATTCAGTTTTAAATCAAACTTGTAGGATTTGCTGTAATAAGTAAGGAAGTCAAAAAAAAGTAGATAGTTTCGACATTTTATTTTAATACAAATTTTATTGTTCTAGCTAAAATTAGGAGTACTCTATATTTTGCACCAGTTGTTCCATAATAATTATTATTAGAAATTTGTAACGTATATAAGGTAAGTGAATTTGGTAATGGATTAAGTTTTCTATTCTCCTGGTGGGTGTCGTCACAGCCGACAATGGCGCTCGTTTTCCTCTGTACACCTGGCTGTTCCCCTGGTGGTACAGAGGAAAACAAATATTAACTACTGGTTGCAAAACCCGACTATATTGTAATGACAAATAAAATTATTATATTCCTATTGTTTTTTCTTAATTATTATTACTTATATTTTATTCAATTATATAATTAAATTAAAATATGTGTGTGCTATTTAGGTAAATATGTTCTTATTAAAAGCGTATACTAACATTAAGTGCATTTTAGATACTATCAAAATATTACGGTATGTTTGTGTACCAATTTTAGATATAACATTGAAACTCCTATTAAATGTAACTTGCTCTTTATGAATTGTGATATCTCATAAGATTTGTTGTGGAGAAAATTTACGGGATGATAACTAGGAAATGCCTTAATCCGGGTTATAGAATATCCAGGTTTAAAATTTATCAAAATCCGTTTGATTTCATATGGGCCTGCCAAAGAAAAATCAATATCAGGAAAGTATCTAGGTATCACGGTTATCATTGAACATACATATATACGAAACTTCAACTCAATGGGACAAAGTGATTCTGATTTAACTTTTAAGATACAGGCCTATCATATATACGTACACAAAGAAATTGTAGAGTAAATAAAAGCTGATAAAGTAGAAAGATTTTTTTGTTGTATAAGTGCATAAGCATCTGCTTACTTAGTTAGAATTTTTCATCAACAGTATTCTGACTCTCTAGTTTTTCTTTTTTAAAATCCTTTTTCAAAGTACACCATAATCTGAAAAAGAGAATTTTAAAATTTATCATATCTATAGAGTATTTCCAAAACATCTTTAAATTCTATTCCACGTACATAGTAATGTCTACTAAGTTGTGTTAAAAGTTATTTTCAAACTCCTTTTGATAAAAACCTGATTAAATACAGTTCAATAACATTTCCACATTTGGAATAGTTAGTCTTACATACAAGCATGGTGTATTTAAAAATAAAAATAAAAACCATCTTAGAATATATTTTTTGTATATTCTTTAAAAAAAATAGTTCCATTGGTGTAAAAAATCTAAGATTTTCAACTGTATACAAATTAACTTATCATTTAGACAATTTATTGAACTATCATTAAGTGTTACCTTAGTGTAAGAAAGTAGAATAGTTCCACAAGGCTCAAAAAGGAGAACCCTAGAAATAGGCCGAGGAGTCCTCCGATATTGGCTAGGAAGTCAGTCAAACCAAACAGTTCTGAGCGATGCATCGATACAAACCGTGACCGTTTGAAGTACATCTCCAATTTCGAATACTGTATGCTAACAAAAATTAAGAGATACATAAAAAATAAATTCGTTAAGCGTTTTGACCAAGTACGCAAACTAGACAGGACAACAGCACCGTAGCAGCAGCAGCAGACAGAAGATAAACTTAAAACAAATTCTTTGACCAATTTGGTGCAGTGGCCCAAATCCTTCTAAGTGTTCTGGTTGGTCTCCGCCAAAACCGGCTGACATCATCATTGGACCGGGTGATACAGACAAATTATAACTTAAATGAAAATCCAATAATAAACCTTATTTTAAATTATATAAGTCTAACTATTGTTTTTTACTACTTTAACTGTGAATATATTTAACATAAGTACTGCGAAGATTCGCCCTTATTTTATGTAACTTACTCATCATCAGCCGACACGTTCTGTGCCGTAGAAATTGCTTGCAACACAGAATTCAGATTATAATCTGTTTTGAGAATTTCTGCTTCGTAATCAACACTGTAACATGAAGGAAGGCAACGGCATGTTCTGTTTTTGTCACTGGCTTCAATCTCAACCATTTTATCTTAATTAAAAACAAAAATACATATTAAAGGTTTATATTTATACTTGTGCTAACTGAACAAAATCGTTTTAATTATGTTGAAATACATTACCTCTTGCCCTGTTCATACATCGCTTACTATGAAAATTGCAAATTCTGTTACTTTCATCTGAAAACATTTAATTAATAAGGTTCATCCAATAAATCAATAACCGGGATGAGACAAACAAGATCTAAGCATAACATTACTTACGAGGCATATAAAATGCTACACATTTACACAAATCAAATGTGACATTAGCAAGACACTCAATTTTACAATTGTTCGCCGTGTATATTTTGAAATATTTCAAATATTTTTCACCTGGGAAGTAACATTGTCGTCTGTAATAGCAAAATGTCAGTATCAGTATTTGATATTGTAAGTATAACAAAAATCCACTTCAGGATAGTGGAACTGCATACTATTTAATTTAGCAAGTACTGTCATAGTTGACTGTCGAATGTATATATAAATATATGTATATATATACATACATTCGACAGTATATATTAATAAGTTATATACATATGTATTTGAAATCTATACTTATATTATAAACGCGAAAGTTTGTATGGATGGATGTTTGTTACTCTTTCACGTAAAAACTACTCAACGGATTTATAGCTGTTACATCAGAATAACACATAGGCTATTTGCCGCGATAACCGATATATACGCGTGCGGAGCCGCGGACATAAACTAGTCACCGATAAAAATTCTTTGTTTGGATATCACACTCGATGTGTTTTGAAAACTTTTTGTTTTTGAGATTAATTTTTGGCTCAAAAATCCTTAATTTTGTTTTTTTTTATTTTGATGTACCCAGTGTCACTCTCATAATTAAGGCGAATCTATTGACACCAGTCGCATAAAAATACGACGAGTCGTTAAGGCTCTAGAGCGTGCCAAAGAAACATACATACACTCGAAAAACATAACGCTCCTTCTTTTGCAGTCGGGTAAAACAGAACTAATGAGCACGAAGGTCATCCTTTAATTATGCTGGGTGAGAATCCAACCCACTACCTCTGGCTCAGTCAGGAGTCAGGGTCACTGACCACATAAAACAGCAGAGTAAAAATGATTACAGTGTATTTATTTCATTGGATTTAAAATGTTTACTACCTTCAACATTTGCAATTGAATAATGATATGCACGTACTCTAAATTGAGTGCTGGTTTTTGGTTGTATGGGCTGCTTTGTCAGTTTTTTAGGAATAACAAATATTTTTTAAAAAGGAAAAAATACAAACGATTAGAGTAAATCTTACATTTCTGGATCATATTTCAATAAAGTTTCCGATGTATTCAGTATGCTAAAACTGAGTGCCATCGACGTAACCTGCTTATTCAGAACAGCAAAGTAATATAGATCTGACTGTGGTAAATCTGCTGGATGTTGAATATAGACCTGGAAATATTCAGTATTATGTTTAAGACGTTTTGGACTTATAACGTACTACCCTCGCATAGATATTAATGTAAAACGAATCGTCGTGTTTCATTAGTGAGTGCGAAAACGAAACCTAATGATGCAGAAGCTATACTGGGCCGCCATAGCGTGGGTCACCATTCTGCATTGTTGTATTGTCTGCATTTGCAATGATTATGGTGACCACCACTCTTGGACGCAATGCGAGTCACTTTGGCTACACTACACATAAAAAGGTTATTAAGTACTAGTAAAAACTTATTTTTTAAAGTTGAAACCCATAAACGATCTTCTATAAAAGAAGTGCTCTGTTTACTATAGGCAACAGACAATCTAAGACCCTAATTCTTCTCTTCGTCTTAGAAAACCTTGTTGTATTTTTAATTATATCATTTACTGAGAGATAGCACTGACAATTCATATCTATACTTACCTTATATCCAGAATTAATAGCGTTACACATTCGGTCGCGTTCTATTAATGATTCCTTCATTATTATTTGTAAATCTGGATATTCTCCATTCTCCTAAAAGTAGTTGGTATAATAAAATCAATAAAGTTTGAAGCTAAGTTTCCTCTAGTTTCTGATAAAGTCTCAGTTAGTTTTATGCCTCATAACATTACTTAACAGATAAATGTCTTTAACCATTGAAACCAAAATCTGTTGTTATATGTAAGATAAGTTCCCATTAGTCTAATCCAATAAATAATAAAAATTATACCAAATGCGAAGCAAAATGAATTTTTGCTGATCAAAATATATAGACTACTAACTGGATATTGCTAATATTGAAATGGTACTATCATTTATAAATTATTGAACTCATATGAATATATATTTTTGGACGAGGTGATCAGAAGAATCCAGCTGGGTTGGGCAGCGTTTGGGAAGCTTCGTCGGGTCTTCTCATCGTCGTCGTGTCTAAAGACGAAAGTCTTCAATGCGTGCGTCCTACCCGCCATGACATACGGAACCGAAACGTGGACACTTAAGGTACGACTGGTCCATAAGTTTAAAATCGCTCAGCGTGCTATAGAGAGGACTATGCTGGGCGTTACTCTAAGGGATCGCATCAGAACCGAGATGATCCGACAAAGAACCAGGGTCATTGACATAGCCCACAGGATTAGCAAGCTGAAGTGGCAGTGGGTTGGCCACATTGCCGTAGAACCGATAGCCGTTGGGGTAAACGAGTTATTGAGTGGAGGCCGCGTCTCGGCAAACGTAGTGTACGACGTCCACAGGCCAGGTGGAGATGATTTGCGCAAGACGGCTGGCAGGAGCTGGATGCGAGTAACCGAGGATCGAACTAAGTGGCGTGCAATTGGAGAGGCCTATGTCCAGCAGTGGACTGCGATAGGCTGATGATGATGACGACGAACTCATATATAAGTTTTGCTGTTTGAAATCCAACCAAAGCTTTAAAGGCTTTGGCAATTGTATTTTTTCTAGCAAATCAGTATGTTATTTCACTGACAGTCCTAGTAGATCGATCGGAGAAAAACCACGGCCACACGAAAAAACGGGGGTAAAAAGTCCTCTTCTATTTTACTTTCCATTCACTGAGGTCAATCCGCCCTTCTTCCTCACGTTTTGAATCTAGGTTAAACGGTGTCAAAGGGTGGTATGGAAAATTTGAAATAAACATTTTGTCAACCCATGTGGCCACCGCGATATTTTAGGCTAAAACCTTAGGACCTAAGGATAGGCATATGTCTAGCAAACTGTTAAAGGCTATAGAGGATTGATGATGGTTCTCACCTTTCCTGGAACTGGATAGGCTCGAGGACTGTAATGAGTATATCCGTATTCACTTGTCCAATTAACGGCAGATTTTTTAGCGCTCAAATATGATATGTTATTGTGAATACTGTAAATAATATAGAAGTTTATTTTTAAGCGCGTAATAAACAAACATATCCAGTTAAAAGGATAAGTCAAAAACATTATTTCTTAACTGAAGTATGAATAGTTTTAAGAAAATGGTTCAGGAATTTTATACGACATAAACGAGTCAGTCACGAATATGTATCTGTAATGTAATATGTTGTATAATTGAGTAATTATAGCTGTTTTATATATGTACGTGTATGTGTAAATGTATGTATGTATGCATGTATTCAAATGTATATGTACCTATGTATTTATGTGTGTATGTGTATGTGTGTATTACGTATATATGTTTAAAGTAAGTATATATATATATATATATTATATGTATGCTGTATTATATGTATGTGTACCTATACATAATATGCATGTATGGAGATGTATATGTATTTCCAGTTATATATATTCATTAGAATTATAAAATTTTTCAAAACTCATTGCACCGTCAACTGCTACTGTCTCTCCGATATATTTTGATCCATCCTAAGATTGCCTGGAAGAGATTGCTTTCGGCAATAAGGCCGCCCTTTGTATAACATATATTTGACGTTTTCTGTACTCTCTCTCTGTAAAACTGTAATACGGTGTGCAAACAAAGAGTTTTCTATCTATCTATCTATCTGTCTATCTATCTTTTTATATGGTTGTTGTCAGAATGTCCTGGCTGAAATCAGTTGACCTGGTGATTTCAGCTATGAGCTGACCTTGTGAAATGGTCAGCTCATTTATTCTCATGTTTAAGTGCGAAATTATTCTTATAAAAATATTGTTAACTATTTCAGTATTGCCTTCTATTGCGTAATATATCTTGGACGGCAAGCGTATTGATGCTGAAGCAGAGCCCTTGACTGGTAAGTGTTTCAGATATTGCAGTACAACCATAGTCAACCTCGCCCCAGAACTCACAATCTTCAAAAATATCATCCTTTTTTGGTGCTACCTGAAAATGAAATCTAATGATAAATGCATGCTTATAGCTTATATATAACGAAGAAAAAAATGCCTTCGGGTATAAGACTTCTTTATTCTTTAGGTTTTGTTTTTAAAATATTGTTTGTAAATGTTGCAAAAAATAAAAATCGCCTTTCTATGTTTCACACTCGTGCAAGACAAGTTATTTTTTTTAGAACAGATGTTGTTAGCTGCATGAGACAAGTCAACGACTTTATGTCCATTTTACGTAGAATGAAAGAAGCAAATTTAGTAGAGTTTAATAGTCATCACGAAACTTCATTTTATTACATCGAGAATGCTTCGGTACTGTTTCTTAAGAGATAACTCACGCACTAGGAATAAACCAGACAAACGGACTCAAAAAAACCCAGAATCAGAACATCAATTTGTGGATTACATAAAGTTTTTTTCCATATAGAGTTTGAATCGACAACATTTTGCAAAGTAGGTAATTGTGATCAATTACCTCGTATATAGTCCTTGCTATTGTTTCGTCTGAGTACTTCTGATTCATGTACTTTAAATTGCGAGGGATCATGCTCACACCTCCACATAGATTTGCAATATCTACATATTTAGAGAAATCTTTTTTAGGGCTGTAAATGAAATTAATAAATATTTCCACATTAAAGTCTTGTTTCAATCTTTTCTTGTACAGTTATGGCAGAATATACGTACAAAGTTGCATTTCTTGGATTGAGTAGAACCTGAAGCTTATAATTATAAAGCTCTATTTTTGCTGCTGTATAGTTGAATACCGTGACTTTACATTTTGACTGCGGACAAATTAGCACCGATGGAAATGGCACCTAGAAAATAAAAGAAATGGTCGTTTATATATAACAAATGACCTAAACGTTTTAGATTTTAAGCAGAAATTATTACATTACCATTCTGACTGGCACAAGTTTCTCACTAACACTAACTATGACAGGACTTGTTTTCCATTTTATCCAAACATTGTTGATTAAGTAAGAACATAGACAAATGCTTACAATGAAAGTTATCAGCCAGAAGATCCTGAAAATATTACAGAAAATATCCTGAGTACATATTAAAATTCAGTCAGTTGGTCTTTGGTTTCTTACAAATTGTGTTACAAAAAGATATTGCAGAAAAAATAGACTCCTTTTTTGAAATAAAGCTAATGTGAGAGAGAGACAAGAGACTTGGCAACTTAAAGTCATATTATCGCAATAGACATTAAACGAGAACAAGTAAAAGCAACCAAAACCACAAAAAAATCTCTAGTGTCATTCATTATCTAAATGTATGATTATAAACAATTAAAATTCTTCAATGAAATCACACATGTTTTCCTTCTGCTAATAGTCATATAGTTTAATTGATCGCGCTCTGAATGATGGTCCTTATTTTCATAACTGATGTAGTCTATTTCATTACAAAGAACGGCTTAATAAAGCTGCCTATAGTTTCTTTACAATAGATCTAATAAATTACTTCAATGTGACTATAGAAAGTTAGATAACTAACTGTTAATTATTTTTTTCAAGACATCTAATATACTAAAAATATATCCTATAAACCTTACAAAGTTACATGAAACGAACAAAGAGCCTTTACGCTCAAAACATTAATTTGTGGATCATATAAAGCATTTTACCATGGAGGAAATGAACGCTTAAACCACTAGAGTATATGTGCAGTCCATATTACATTGTGTATCTTACTTTTCAATGATAGTAAGTCCTCTTTTAGTTGTGTATGGTAGTCCATGAAGAGTAGTGTTAGTAGCGTAATCATAAAACATTTCCTGTACTAGTGCCTTCTGTCGTTTCCTTCTTGCTTTTCGACATATGTCTCCATAGATGTTAGCATTGGCAACTGGACCTGCTTCAATATCTTCCCTGGAATTTAAAATTGTTTTATTTTAATTCTACTTGTGAAATTTTAAATACGTAAACAATAATATATTTATTTTAAAACTTCATGCACATTTGTACATTGGCGGACTTAATGCCCTAGGCATTCTCTTCCAGTCAACCTTAGGGTGGTGTAGAAATCTTGTAAGGTAGGTGGTGCATAGAGGTAACATTATCAATAGAAAGAAGCTTTACACAGAAAAAAAAAACATATACATACATATCATATATTATAAAGAATAAATACATATATATTCATACACACACGCACACATATATACATATACATATATACACATACATATTCATATACATATATATATACTGATACAAATACATTACGTTGGTACACTATGATAACCCGAATACTTATATATATATATTACCTTAGTAAAACAGCTATCGGTTGGAACTTTCTGCCGTTTCACTGAGAAGAAGATCGTGTAACTTCTTTTTGAAAGTAAAACGGTTTGTGGACACCCTGATTTCGAGTGGGAGGGCATTCCAGAGCAGTACCGCTTGGATAAAGAAAGAAGAATTCATGAAATCTGAATGATGAGAAGGACATAAGAGCAGCAGATTATTTTCTGACCGAAGGTTTCTGTCATGATTAGAGGACAGATAACGGAAGTATGAAGCAAGGTAAGTAGGAGAAAATGGTGAGTTAAGAAATGAAAATAGGAAGGTAAGTGCTCGCTGATTGCGACGTAGGCGAATAGGCAACCATTTTAGTTGGGAACGTATAGCTGACACGTGGTCGTACTTCCGGAGATTAAAAATGAATCGAATGCAGTTATTAAGAAGGCGGTCTAGTTTAATGAGGAGATCTGCATTCAGGTCGAAGTAACATACATCACCATAGTCAATTATTGGGATTATTAAGGACTGCATGAGAACTATTTTGGTGTTAGGCGGTAGGAAATTCTTGAGACGATATAACGTTCCATGTTCCCTGTTACCCTTTGGCTGACATAAGTAACTTGAGCTTGCCAATCAAGGGTCGAGTCAATGAGTAAACCTAGATCTTTGACTACAGGACTGAATGGGATGACTGAGCCATTGAAGACAATCGGTGAGATCGAGTCAGTATCAATTCTGCTTATTATGCGTTTGCTTCCTACTATGATTGCCTGACATTTACTTGGGTTAACCGATAAGCCAAATCTCATCAACCACAACTTTATGATCTCTAAGTCCCAGTTGACCTCGTCGATAGCTTGAGCTATGTTCTCCAGTTTTGCCTGCGAATACACTTGCAGATCGTCAGCATATAGGTGATACGCACTCCGAAGCTGTTGAGTAATGAAGTTGATGAATATTGAAAATAAGAGAGGGGATAGAATGCCGCCTTGAGGGACGCCAGCGCGGAGGTCACACCAACTCGATGTCGATTCATCAACGCGAACACACTGCTGTCGCCCCTGAAGATAAGTGGAGAACCATTCCAGCACCTCGGAAGGCACCATAAGGTATGTAAGGATAGATAGAAGGAGTTCGTGACTGACGGTATTGAAGGCATTTGAGAAGTCAACTAACACTAGTACTGTAACTTTAGTATCTTCCATGCCTCTCCTTATATCGCCAGTTACTTTAAGAAGAGCGGAGACGGTGCTGTGACCGGCCCTAAACCCAGATTGCAGAGGGCTTAATAGCTGGTTTGTATGAACAAAGTGTGCGAGTTGCTTATTAACACAGGCCTAGAGTACCTTAGACAGAAAAGGAAGAATAGAGATAGGTCGAAAGTGTTCAGGGAGTGTAGGATTATTTATTTTTTGAAGAGGGATAATATAGGCCTTGCGCCACAGCGAGGGAAAAGTTCCGGAATCTAGAGAGAAATTTATTAAATGGGTGATTGCTAGAAGAATGCAATCGAGTATGGTGACAATCATGCGACGGCTAATACCATCATACCCCACGGCATTAGAATTGATAGATAGAATGATCTTCCTGACATCCGCGGGAGGCACTGGAGAAAATTCGAAAGAGTTGGTAGTAGGACTGGTGAGACCGGACATGTATTTCAGCGTTTGACACTTAGTTTGAAGATCCAGCGTAGGGGTAGACGAGAAATGTTGGTTGATATCATTCAAACTAATTATCTTATTGAACACTTGGTGTTGTTTTTTACCAATACCTAGAGTACTAAGAAATTTCCAGATACTGGAAGAGGAAGAAGACTCTATATTTTGTAGTATATGTCGGCGTTTAGCGTTGCGTATCACCTGATTGCACCGATTCCTTGCCACTTTGTAATGATTCCAATTAACCTCGCTGCGGTTTTTCTTAAACCGAAGAAATGCTTGATCCCTTCGCTTCATAGTTCCTCGGACCTCATTCGTCATCCAAGGCGCTGGGGCCCTTTTTAATTTAACATTCCTAATTGGAGCGTGGACGTCATACAGTTTGACAATTTTTTCATTGAAGATAATGATTTTATTATCCACGTTCGTGGTAGCTGCCATATTCGTCCAGTCTATCGATGCAGCATCTGCATGCAATTTTTCGACATTCAAGCTTCGGAAACTGCGAAATATTGTGATGAGTGGCTAGTAGCGGTAGGACATGGAGGTTGGTTGCTTGGATGATATGACGCAGACTGCATGTTCTAGGAGAGTTTTGGGCTAGGAGGTTGGTGTTAAAATCTCCCATGATGATGTGATGCGAGTGTTCAGACCCTAAAGATTCCAGAACTGTTTCCAGACTGGAGAAGTAGTTAACAGTTGGAGGGCAATAAACTACACCCAGAGTAATGTTAACTCCCTTGACACAAACCTGTAGGAAGAGATATTCCGCACTGGTAGAGAGATTACAAGAGGAAGAGTAGACAATTTTATAAGCTCAGGTGCTGCGAAGGTAGATAGCAACGCCACCACCTCTTCTATCAGTACGGTCATTGCGGATAAGAACATAACCAGGAAGAGCATATGGGGTGGAAGGTAAGTGAGGTTTGAGCCAGGTCTCCGAAATCAGGATGGCATGAACGTTGTTATCAGAGAAGGTCTCAGTTAAATCATCAAAATGGCTAGGAACACTTTGAGCGTTTATGTGACAGACATTTAAATATGGACACGATTGAGAAAGAAATATTTGTCGCACTTAATCACCCAGAGTGTCTGTTAAGGAACTGAAACTGACATCTTCTGAAGAGTCATCGGCAGAAAAGTATACATGAACATCATCATCGAACATAGGTGTACTTAACTATAAAAAAAAAACTAATAATCTATAAAATTATCACTAAAATCATTTAAATGTAATATGACTTTAAATTCAAACTAACCAAATCTTATTTCTACACCATCCGCCAGCAGGCACACATACAAAAACAATAATTCTTTAATACTTTGGTGACAATGTGACAAAATATTGAAAACTTTCTACAAACACAAAAATAAACTGCACTTACATTTTATATTATAATGCAAATATACAATTCGTTCTCGTGAATATAGTTATACTAATGAGAAACTAAAAAAAAAACAAAAATAAAAAACAACCAAAAAGAAAACAGAAATACTCTCACAATTACTACCAACATATACAGAACACGTTTTGAGCGTAACGAAACGTAAATAAAAAAAAATCGTCAGCGTGACAGATGTCATAAGTAGTTGACAGTTGTCTTTTAATAATGTAATTAAAAATGAAGGTATCATAATGTGAACAAAACAAAAGCGAGATATAGGAAGGAGTGTTTACGTTTTGGGTGGACCAAAGTGATACCGTTAGCTCGACGTAATTGTGAGGAAGTTAATCAATAAAATTGGCGCAGTAGTAATCAGTAAATACAGCTTCAGTCAGAGTTAATGTCGCCGTGAACTTTTTGTGTTTGAGCTCGAACTTGCTTTGGGCGACGATGCTGCCTTGGGGTATTTAGCCATGAGGGGCTCCAGCTCGACCGGTGATGTTATTTTCTGGCGGCTATTATCGGAGAGCTTGATGACTATGGTGCCGTCCTGCGTCCAGCAAGCCGACATGCCAAAGTGTTGCCTGGCCATACTGAAAGCCGTCTGTCAAGTTCGAGTCAAAAACTCTCTTACCGTGAAGCCGGAACCCTTCAACGCCGTCTTCGCCTTCCAAACAGCAGCACGAACTTCCACCGTAGAGAACCAAACCAGCACCGGTCGACGACGGTCCTTAGAAGGGGCACCAATGCGATGACAGGTTCTGATGTTAGATGCTGTGACATCTTTAAGACCCATCCGCTGGTTAAGGGTGCTCAGCATGGTCTCAGCACAATCCTCCTTGATCGCTTCAGGCAGTCCGAGAAACACTAGTGCCTTACGTCTATGGCGTGTCTCAATAGCATCTAGCAATCTGGCACACTCATTAATCTGCTCGCGCAGAAGACCCAGCATGGTGAACATTAGCTCCCGGAATGCTCTGATCTCTTCGGATACTCGAGCCACCGTTTCCCTTGAGTTTCCACCAGATTGCAGCTGTGCTTCTAGCTGAACCATTCTCTTGGAAAAGCTCTCTTCCAAACTACTCTGTGCCACTTGGATTTCAGTTAGCTGAGACATTGTGATGGAGGATGCTACTGACAGTTGTAAGGGATTTTGGTTGATAAAGTATAAAACTGTGTAAATAGGCTGGCAGGTGGTTAAAAACTTAAATCAACATATGTACAGTATAGTAACTGTAAATGTTATAAAAAACTATTCACTTATTAAATTAAATTTGCACTAATAAAGGTATAAAATATTTTTTAAGTTAAGAGCTTTTAAAAACTGTGTGTTAACTTTTCTAGCTCCTACCCGCGAAAAAAAATAATATACCTTCAGGAGAAGAATATCAACTTGCGAAAAGTACAATCATGAACTATAAAGCAAATTTATGCATTCAAGTTCAATGTTTATTTTTTCTATTTAAGTTCTCTAAGGCCGTTGAATAAAATGCTACTGGTACGTATTTGATGAATTATTTGATGAAATTATTAGAAGTGGAGAAATTCTAATTCCTTATAGTGGCTTTAACATATTTAGTTAGTTTGTCATAATCTTAAGGTGCAGAGAGACATACCTATGTGCCTTGTACTGAGATGATGATTAAACTGAATCTTATTTAGGTACTTTGCTACTTACAGGCCGGTGTTCAGCAGTGGTCTAATATGATTTTGACTTACAGGTTGTTTATTGTACTAATAGGGAATAAAAAATAAAAAATCTAGAAAAAATGTTTGAGACAAATAATTTTTTATACATATTCCCCATTGTCTTTATACCTACAATTAATATAGTCAGATGGCAAACTAGAAATTAGCCATTATCAATTACTAGCTTTTTGAATATCGATTATTTTCGTAAAAAATATCCGATATTCTTTCTCAAAAATCAAAGTATCACCATGCGAAATATCATTGATGTCTGTGCATGTTAGCCGTGAAAGTGTAAGGGACAGAGCTACTGTCCTATATTTAATATAATTGTGCATTTCCAATACAATTTTCGATCAATTTACTGTAAAACTACTGGCAGTACGAAAAAATATATTATCCTATTGGAAGAAAAACATTATTAAAGCCTTCCAGCTTCAACTTGTTGAACTTTCTTGATAGAATTACTGACTTATAAGAATGCTGTACAGTATAATACTTTAATAATGCACATAAGTTGTCAATAAATACTTACTCCATGATGACAGATGAGTTCTTACTCGTCCTACCACGGAAATAGCACTTTCGCAACTGAAAACTATATACGCGTGATATTTTTATCATTAATTGGGTTAATAGTTTATGTTATAGCGTAGGGACGTTCTAAAGTAATCAGCTAATTAAAACTAACCTTAATTTTATGTAACTACATGTTAGTATGACATCACATAGTTCAAATATGACCTACTACGATATCATCATATAATTAGCCGTTGGATAAGTTAATCCAACCGGTGGGACAAAAAACTGATCTACATTTTGAATGAATGAGCGAGGTAACCAGAGAACTACATTATTCTAGAAGGAAAAGCTAAGTTGATTTGAGTACCCTTACTATAATAATACTGACGAGGACACTTAGCCGGTCTTAATTTTCACTTCCAATACTTCCCTTATTTCCTCTTATGGTCAACTTGTAATTCCAGGTTTCTCACATCATGACCTTATATTTTTCTCCTACGTCCTCAAACCCAAACCTAACATTCTGCACAAGGGACAAAAATACCCGTAATTACATCAGTACTAATCTCGCTTACACAATAGCAGTGACCTACGAACACAACAAATTATGATACTCAGGAATTCTAAGAAAAAAATGCTGACTGAAACTGTCTTAAAACCCGCAACGAAATAAATGAGAAGGGAACTAGAGGAATTGGAAATATAATAAGTCCACTTCCCACTTTAGCAAAGCGGGAGAGAGGGACCAATATATAATAAATTGAATCGTCCTCTAAATTTATATCCCTAAGGCTACAAAAGCCTCCAGGTGGAAGGGAGGTACGAAGAAGTACTGCCTAACCGCAACGCTAGACATTAAGAATGCTTTCAATTCTGCTAAATGGGACTGCATCATGAAAGCTCTTTGTGATCTGAAGGTACTAGGGTACCTACGAAGGATGGTAGCGAGCTACTTCACTGGTAGAGTCCTGAAATATGACACAAATACTGGTCCAAAGGAATATGGGGTCATCTGAGGGATGCCCCAGGGCTCCGTCCTGGGCTCTCTCTTCTGGAACATTGTGTACGATGGACTTTTAAAACTGAACCTACCAGCAGAAGTCAAACTCGTGGTAAATGCGGATGACGTAGCAGTAGTGATCGTTGCCAAACACCTAGAAGAGGTAATTTTTGCCTTTGACACTGCCATTGAAAAAATCAGGCACTGGCTGGACACAGTCGGACTGCAGCTAGCAGAACACAAGACCAAGGCAGTACTGATTACGAGTAAGAAGCAGGTGGAAACCATCACAGTACGAGCTGGATCACACCAAATCGAAACTCAACCGTCACTTCGGTATCTGGGAGTAATTTTATTTATTTATTTATTGTATACATGAAAATTACAAAGTTAAAACAGAGGATGAGTCACAAATATGCAAATGATACAATAGGCGGTCTTATCGCTCACGGTGATGTTTCCAGACTACCACAACATGAATTTTCGGTATCTAAAACTTCGGGCAGCTCACATACAAGTAACACACCAGTAATGATCGATGCCCGACTAAATTTCAAGCATCATGTACAACACGTTGGTACCAAAGCGTCGGCGGTAGGAACGGCCTTATCGTGATTGATGCCCAACATAGGAGAGTCGTAACAAAAAAGTAGGGAATTACTAGCGTCCGTTGTAGCATCTGTAATAACGTATGGGATACCTGTCTGGGCTGATGCGTTTAATATACAGGAAGCGAGACGGAAGATTGCTCCGGTCTTTTGGCTGAGTGCTTTGAGAGTTGCAAGTGCTTTCTGCACAGTGTCAAACGACGTAGTCTGCGTTATTGCTGAGATGCTGCCAATTAGAGTATTAGCCGAAGAACGAAAAACCCTTTACCGTAGAAAAGGAACAACTACGCTCAGCCCTGAAGAACTCAAGAGGAGAAAACGACGCAATAGTATACGACGTTGGCAAGCAAGTTGGGATACGTCAGCAAATGGCAGGTGGAAGCACCGACTTATTCCACAAGTGGATGTCTGGCTGAATCGAAGTTACGATTAGGTAACTTATTGCCTGACGCAGATGATCTCAGGACATGGGTACTTCCGGGCTTACCTATTTCGATATAAGCACAATGTCTCCCCAGAATGTTCGTCCTGCCTGGGAGTTAATAAAGACGCAGAACATGTGTTTTTCACGTGACCTCGTTTCAATATAACACGCAAGGATTTGGAAGATGCCCTCGCGCAGAAAATACAGCCAGAGACCTTAATAGAAGTTATGCTTTCGTCGGAGGCAACCTGGCTGTAGATAAGTGGTTTTGCGACGCAAGTGCTCCAGGAATTACGGAGTATAGAAAGGAAGCGGGCTGAAATAAGACAGGTAGAACGGAGTTAGAAAAACCAAGAAGGAAGACCAGTAGCTAGAGCCTCCCCCGTGAAGTAATGCCTACCAGCCGTCCCGCGGGGGAATTAGAGGTTGAGTCCAGAGGAGGTTTTAGTCAGTATTGATATGTATCGAGTCCGATATATCCAGGCGAAACCTGACGATACGTAACTGTATTTTCTCCCGTAACCCTTGAAAAAAAAATTGATATAAAAAAACACAAAACACACACACACACACACACACACATACATCATCAGTCATCCTGACACGTTACTCTTTACATCACACATAAATTCGTATATATTTACTGTTATCTTTACATTTCACATTCCCTCATTATATGTGCTCAATAGAATCAACTATGTACTCACCCTGTCAAAAATGTACCTGTAAGTCCGTGGGGTGAGGACCTGGTGATTTGTAACACTGGCATTCTATGTAGGCATAGAATGCCTACACAGACACCAGCTCCTCACATTTCTAAACTGTGTAAAATAACCAGTTTTAAGTGTACCATTCGGAGGAGAAATAAAGTATTATTATTATTATTATAATGAAGTCAAAAAAGACCTTATTCGAACAGAAAGCACCACGGATTAAATATTATGGGTCCTAAGTGAGCTACATTTGATTACTAAATAGTTATGGTAGAATCGCCTAAATGCACGGTAATTCCCTGTAGTAAACACAAGATCTCCGTTGTATACTGTACCCCCAGATGTCATTTATGAGTAATTCAGCATTATATTACGTTCATTGTAACAAAGACTAAGTTTCCAGAAGATATGAGCTGACTGTTCACAGCAAGACTCAGATGTTGTGCATTGACAAATTGATAAATAGGTAAATTTTATGAGTGTACTTTACTCTTTAACCGATATATTCCCACAGAGTTAGAATCGATCCAAAAGTCGTGAGTTACAAAATATGAATATCCATGGAGTACTGTTTCGTAAATTTTAATTAAACCGCTATTCCTGTTTTGCTAAAGACACAACTTTGAAGAAAACATAGACATGCTTCAGCGTTTAGCTATCTTCTATTCACAAACAACAGTTCAAGTTACTGCTTGTTCATTTCATAAAAAATTAGCAACCGGGTGCAATAAAGTGTATTTAATTATTAATCATAAATTAATTGCATTTTTTAGTTAACTTGTAAGTGCATTAAAAATGTACATGACAGCAGTCGTACTGTATTCCAGCTGCGAGAGACGGCGACTGGATGGCACTAGTGGAACGTGCACCGGACGCACCATTTGAAAAATTATTTAGTTGATTTAATTTGATGTCGATTATTTGGCTCAAAACACTTGGATTCAAACTAGTAAAATATTGTGACGTTATCCCTCCCTAAGCGACCGCCTTTATAACGAGCTGCGCTGTTGAGACGGCACGCATTTCGAAAGATTGCGTCTTGGTGCCCGGACCACTGTCTCTCTACAGTCAGTACTGCACGATTATTGGATGTGGAACGTTATCTCTGATAATTAGTACTATCTTTATTGCGGTGGGTACGTGGACCACTGTCCCTGACAGTCAGTACTGACCTATGTGACCGCCTTCATTGCCATAGTAAGATATTTAACTAATTCTACACCTTTGTTAATTTCCTAGGTTTTGGATATTCTGATTTATTTGAGTTATTGAAATAAATTCTGTATATTGCGATATCTAACTTTTAATTCTAATGTCTGGGCCTAGGCCGACATACACATATTGTTGTTTGGAGATGTGTTTTTCTAGTCGTGATCGAACATAATATTTAAATTAAATTGTTGTATTGTCATTCTTAGAAACCAGCATCTACTATCCACAAACGCAGTAGTTGATGCTTTGCAAGCTATCTTCTAAAGAATTCACTACTGCGTTTGTGGATAGTAGTTTGTTTAAAACCAACCACTTCCTGCAGAAAGCTGGGTTAAAAAGTTTCCGTAAAAGGGGGCCTCAACAAACGGGGCTTTGGTTGCGCCGCAAGATAAGGAGTCACGATCGAAACCCAGCACCTTATTTATTTTCCCAGCTTGTTAGTATTCTTCATTTAGTACAAGGATACGTAATATTTTAATAAAATTGTCGGTTTGTAGATTTAATCATTTTCATATTCTACTTTTTATTGCACAGTTTGATTGCAATTTGAAATTGCTGCGTTGCATGTGAGATTTAGGTAGTTGTTCTTAGTATCAAATTTAATATTTTATTTTGAGTTGAAATTGGGATGAATCAAACTTCAAAAATTTCTTGTATATTCCCAATAGTAGTAATATAACGTGTAAAAAATTTAGTTTACCATGCGATGTACCATGTGCATTCGTTGACACGCCATAAATTGCCACAATCTAACGGCGCATAAACTGCGCCTTTGATCGGATGCACAATGCGGAGTTGCTTTAACGTCCTGTTTGTACTAATATTGCTGTGGCTGTACTAATTCTGATTTCTTATGTACCATGTATGCTTATGTAAACTGTAGATATAAATATATCGTTTAAAATCCAATGCTATCAGCTTTCCTGTCGTAGGTAAGGTTGTGAAATAAAATAAATTAGATGGCTTCGACAATTTATTTTGATGCATATAATATCGTTCTAGCTAAAGCTAAGAGTAATATATTTCCTTTTCACAAGTTATTACAAAAAAAGTAATTATTATAGATTTGTAAAGTGTATCAGGTAAGCGAGTGTGGCAAAAAAACTCTATTCTCCCTATGAGTGTCGTAAGAACCAACTAAGCGACCATTGCAGAGAGAAGAAAAACTTCAAACAAATCCTCTTTTGACCTGAAATCCTATATTCAGAAGTATTCTAAGGCTGTTCTTCAAGATAATAATAAGAAAAATATTAATAAGATTACACAAATATATAGGATAAACAAGTAAAAAATCTATGAAAACACTTGAGCTATTATGACTACTTTTCCAAGAAAGTATTTCATTTAATTTCATATCTGCTTGCAATTTTTTACACCGAGGTTTGCCTTTTGCCAAAGAAGAAAACTGTTTTTCAACAAGCTTTTATATTTATGGTTTCATTCTGTTATTAAGAAGAACAGCGCCAGGGTACCTCGTACCACAGCGTTGTTTATAGAAGCTGCTCATAGAAGATACATAAGCATGTACATCAAGTTTGAGCTAAGTCAATCACAGTGATTCTATTACTATGATGTAAGTTTTTTAGATTCATGCTAAACCCATACACTCACACACAGAAATTACAGGATGAATAAAATCTGGTAAAATAGAGAGAATTCTTATGCTCTTAACACATACGTGTGCATGCAGCTAGAATTTTTTAACAGTAGTATTCGACATTTCTAGTTTTTCTTGTTTCCGATCCTTTTTTAAAGTACACCACAATCTGTAAAAAGACAATTTTAATATAACTCATATGATCTATAGAGTATCTGTTAATTATCTACAAATTATATTCTAAATAGTGACAGTCAACTGGCTTGTGTACAGCACTGGACTTTGGTGCCAACGTAGCTAAACTTTATTAATTACAATTCTTTAATATAATTGCGTTTAAAATATAGTTATATCGAGCTTTACATATAGACGTTAAGATTGAAAAAAAAAACAGAATCCTAAAAAGTTTTGTACATGGCAGCAAAAATTTGGTTCCATCGGTTTAAAACATTAGATTTTGTTGAAGAGTATACAAATCAATTTATTGAACTGTATCTGTAAATAAAAACGGTGTTACCTTAGTGTAAGAAAGTAGAATAGTTCTACAAGACTTAGAAAGGAGAACCCTAGAAACAGGCCGAGAAGTCCCCCAATGTTGGCGAGGAAGTCCGTCAAGCCAAATAGTTCCGAACGATGCATCGATATAAACTGCGAGCGTTTGAAGTACATCTCCAATTTGGAATACGGGATGCTAACAAAATTAAAGTCATACATGAATAAAAAATCGTTTAAAAAAACTAAAACCACATGCTTTTATAAATAAATTAAACTAAAACCTAGATTTTTTTTAATAATTCAAATAATGGATAGATTAAAAAAATATTTTAATATCCCCTCGACGGTCTAGCGGTTGGCCGCTTGACAGTCCTGGCACTTTGGACAAAAATGGCGCGAAATAGATTACGCTTTTTTATTGGAATCAATTTAAGCGTGGGGTACTTTCTGAAAATATTTCGATAATGTGCCCCACACTTTTCTACATTAAAATAATTTATTTTATTTATCACTCTATTATCCTTAGTTAACAAATATTTTCTACTCTTTATTTATAAAAGCATGTTGTGTTAGTTTTTCAAACACATTTATTAATATTTTTTTTAAATTATTGTAGTATCATCGGATCTCGATAAGTCTTCTAAGTTTAAATGAAATCTGATCGTTTGAAATGGGTCAAAATCATGTCCGAATGAGTCGTTTACAAACATACAGGTGAAGCTAATAAAAAGCGCTTAAAAATAAAGTATCTGTAAACCAAACTATGCAGGTCAATAGCACTGCAAAGAGTAGTAAAACTTGAAATAGATCCTATGCCAATCCGTCATGACAGCGTGATATAACAGACTAGGATCTTCCAAGTCCGCAAAACCCTACTTCCAGCAGTTTACTTTAAAAGCGGTCGATGATGATGAAACCTGTTGCTTAAGATCGAGTCTTTGGTCTAGTAGTTAGCGTATGCTACTATCGATCAAGTGGTCTCGGGGTCGATTCCCGGGTTGTGCTCAGATGTGGTATTTAGTTATTGCAGTTATAAAAAAATATAAAAATACTTAACAGGCTTCTTACAATATAATAATTTAATTTAAAACATATAATTTTTCAACTATTACGTTAAAACTTTGTGTAACTTACTTGTCATCACCTGACACGTTGGTTTCCACATAAAGTTCTTGCAATAAAGTATTCAGATTATAATCTGTTTTGAGAATTTCTGCTTCGTAATCAACACTGTAACATGAAGGAAGGCAACGGCATATTCTGTTTTTGTCACTGGCTTCAATCTCTATCATTTTATCTTAAATCATAACAGTAGTTTATAGTAAAAATATTTACACCTAAATATTTTATATACACTAACATAAAGTGAATATGTTAATGTTAACTAGTCGTTATATATTTAGTGTCTTACCTCTTGCCTCCAGCAAACATTGCTTACTGTAAATTGTGCAAATTGTTTTAGTTTCATCTGAAACCATTGAATTAATAAGGGTCATCAAATAAAACATATTCGAAACAGAATCATAACAGGATCTAAGTGTAATATTACTTACGAAGCATATAAAATGATACACATTTACACATATCATATGTTACGTTTGCAAGACACTCCAGTTTACAATTGTTCGCCGTGTATATTTTGTAATACTTCAAATACCTTTCACCTGGGAAGTAACATTGTCGTCTGTAATGTAATAATATCAGTCTATTAATCATTGAATTATGTAATTAAAGTTTAATTTAGAAAATAATTAATAAGTTAAATTTAAATGTTTTGATTTCATGAAAAAAGACGAAAGTGGTTAACAGGAAGTCAGGCCAGGATTACCCAATGACACAGTGCCACCACTACGCAGATGGCTGAGACTCCGCCCAGCATACGCTAGAGGGCACCCGCGTGTGGAGGTCTGAGCGTGAAGTTCTAGTTAAATGAGTCGAACGAGACCTGTCTCCACCAGCAATCATTGCAACCATGTCAGTGGGTGAAGAGAGCAGGGGTGTAGTGGTACATTTCTATAAAGCTGTTAACTCCTGAAAGGGACCATTGAACGGGATCGGGAGAGAGCTGGTCCCGTGCGTAAACGACGTCAACGGTGATACCAGCCGTCAGCGGGCCACAATCTGGCAGTCAGTGGGGAATTCTGGGGGTAGATTATTTGATACAATCGGCGGTAGACTGTCAGCATGGTTTGTGACGATAGGCAGGTGGAAGCCTCTGTGGCGTGCCGTCGATCCGTAGGAGGACGTATCTGTAAAATAGCTTGGCCCGGGTCTTACTCAGAGCAGGGTATGAGTTTCCTAAGAGACAGAGATCCGATAAGATTTTACAACTCATCAACAAAAATGTCAGGATAGCGTCGGCTATTTGATTTAATTAATGAGTGCGTGCAGTGCCAAAATTGACCATCGGATGGCAGGTAAGATGTCAGGCATTATATGATGTTAGGCATTATATATTAATAATACATTTATTTTTTTATGAAGCATATTACATAAACTATTAAATGCATGCACAGTTGAATAATGATATGTACATAGTCTTAATTGAAAGTGTTAAGTGCCCTAATTTGTGAGGCACATTGACTTGTGTATTTCCTAAGGTTTTGTGAAAATTGGGCGTGGTCCACCGAGACAGCGAATAACATTTGGTAATCTTAGGATTCTTAAAAATATAGTTTGGTGTATGTATTTAGCGATTTATTGCGGTTATTTTAATATTACAGTTACTCCAATTTTATTTATTTGTATAGATGATGTAGGCACGTTGATACTTTTCTAAAAGCTATTTATAATCTGTGCTGAAATTTAAAAAAACTGTGTAAACTTTTATGGAAACAATTGACTTGTGAAAAATAATATTCCTTAGAGAAACATACATACAACACATACAAAAAAAAACAATTTTAAAACAGGAAAAACGATGTAATGAAGCCAGAAGAAATAGAAACATATATTGAAGCTTAAAAATATATTTTTTAAACGATTTAAGTAACTGAAATTTTACATTTCTGGATCGTATTTTAATAAAGTGTCCGATGTATTCAGTACGCTAAAACTGAGAGCCATCGACGTAGCCTGCTTGTTCAAAACAGCAAAACTGTATATACTTGACTGTGGGTAATCTGCTGGATGGTGAATATAGACCTGGAAAAAAATTGTCTTAGGTTGTGAGACGTTTTATCTAAATACACACATAAGTAAATATATAAATTGCTCCAGATATCATCATTGCGCACGAGATATGCCTGTGCTTATAGACGTTGATAGTAGCTTAATAATGTATTATTAAATATAGATGTTTATTATAATAGTATCTTTGTCTGTTAAAATGCCCAAACTAGTCCTATTTCACAAAAGAAACACTCAAAATGTTTTCTAAATAACTTGTATTCTGTTTACCTATAGGCGGCTAGCAGTCAGACGTTTTATAAAGTACCCACTCCTAATATCTGAATTGTACTAATGAGTCTAGAAAATCTTTTTGTATTTTTAACACGCTGAGCCTCGCGGTGGTACAACAACCATCATGTGTAACGCTGCGGGGCGAAGGTAGTTAGAAAAAGCTAAAAATACGCCTTATACCCTCAGCTATTTGCCAGTGAAAGTCCCGTCAAAATCGGTCGAGCCAGAAACAGAAAAACAGATAGACTACAATTTTTTGAATTGCATTTTTGATGTAAGTACCGGATATACTTTTACATGTATTTAGTAAATAGCTGTTGATTTGAAATTACAATCAAACACCTAAATTTTATTTATTTGTATATATTTATTATATTCTTCAATGAGAGAAAACACTGACAATTTATATTTACGCTTACCTTAAATCCAGAATTCATAACGTTACAAATTCGGTCACGTTCTATTAAACGTTCCTTCAATATTATTAGTAAATCTGGAGTTGCTCCATTCTCCTAAAATCAAATCTAAAGGTTTAACACCAGTTTACTCTAGTTCCTGATAAAGATTCAGATAGTTATCTGCCTTATAACACTGCTCATTCACGGGTCACGAAAAGTTGATGTTAACCAATTCTTTTGCAACTTTTCATCGAGTGATTGAGATCAGACTGCTCTCCTTCCCCTGATAGAAAAGGTGTCAAAGCACAATTCTTTCAATTCCAAAAGAGCAAATTGCGCAGGAAAGGTTACTGCAAAACGGATGGAAAACTTTAAACCAACCCTCTACCAGCCTCACCCACACACCCACCATTGTAACTTTTGTACATTATGATCAACGTCAGTGACCGACAAACACACCGAGTATGACACTCGAGAAGTCCCAGGAAGAATTAAACTGTCTTGGAATCTTCAACGAAATTAATCAGAATTAGTCCACTTCTCTCATCAGCAAAGCGGGAGATAAAATTAAGTCGAAAATAGGTAAACACCTTTTTCAAACCGGGAAGCACCACGAATAAAATATTATGGGTCCTAAGTGTAGTCCTAGAATAATAATATATAATAATAATAGAATGAATGTGCGGTAGAATCGCCTAAACGCATGGAAATTTACTGCACAATACCGCATCAGATGTTATTTGTAACCAATTCAGCATTATATTAAGTTTCTTGTACCAAATACATTCCCAGAGGATGTGATGAGCTGACAGCCAGTCTGGCTAGCGTAATAGCTATATCAAGAAAGAAGGTTTTTTTTTTATATAGATATAGTGTAATAGGATTAGCCTTCTTTATAAATATAGATTCCTAATAATGATCAATGACTTGCCCGATGTACTTAGATCAGCCCAATGCCTGATGTTTGCAGACGATCTGAAACTGTTCTTGCGAATCAGTAATCCGGATGACTGTGAAGCGCTTCAACGGGACATAGATAGTGTTGTAGCCTGGGGTATTCACAACCGGTTAGAATTTAATGCATCTAAATGTAAAACGATGACATTTACCCATAACATAAGCTCGGCTTAGCTTGGGACTATACTTGGGAAATATTTATTATTATTTATTTATTTATTTACTCGGTCTCGCTCTCCGTACGCCCAAAGTTATAAAATATCGGATGTCCCTATTGAGCGAGTCCCAGAAATACGTGATTTAGGTTTGACTCTAGACTCGCGCCTTACCTTCAACACACATATCACAAACTTATGTAAAAAAAGTTTCATATCCTTAGGTTTCGTTATGAGAATGTCTTCGCCTTTTCGAAGTAAAAACATTATCATCGTATTGTACTTCTCTTCTGTTCACAGTACTTTGGAGTATAAATCCATAATCTGGGACCCGCACGAGGCGAGGTACAACACGATGCTAGAACGCGTCCAACGGAAATTCACACGTTTTTTATACCAAAAGCTGTATGGGTTCTACCCATATTTATATCTATCGCTTTTCGTCCTCGGCATGGTAGGTCTGGATACACTTGCACTGCGACGTACGTGTGCTCTAATGGTACACTATTATTTGTTATTAAATAATAAAATATAAAATTCAAATACTTTGTCTCGTTGCATGTTGTGGATACCAAACCAGTATACGGCTATGATCTTGCTGCCTTCTCGCTGCACCGCAGGTGTGGACGTGTACGGCACTATACGCTCCCACGAGCCATGCGGTTAGTCTGCTCAACTCTCTTGTTGCTCAGTACCTTGATATTGACTTATTCCACACCAATTTGAGCACATTTTTTAAATTTTGGATATTTTTCCTTAGTGGTAGGTAATATTAGTATGTATTAGACATTAATTCCTGTTTTTAACATTATTTATTATTGTACTGGCTCGCTGTACGTGTTGGGCAAACTGTAAGTGCAGTGAGCAGCTGATTAAATAAATAAATAAATAGCTGATTGATGATAACTCATACCTTTCCTGGAACAGGATAGGCCCGAGGACTAAAGTCAGTATATCCGTATTCATTTGTCCAATTAACGGCAGATTTTTTAGCGCTCAGGTATGGAATGTTATAGTGAATACTGTAAATATTATAATATATAGTTTGTTTAAAAGTACATAGAATAGAAAGACTAGTTATTAAAGTAAATCAGAAACATTATTTTTTAGTTGTAGTATATGGTTATTGTCCGAGTGTCTGGGTTCATGTAGTCAGCTTATTTATTCTCAAATATAAGTTAGAAATTGTTCTTATAAAAAACTGTAAACTACTACAGAATACCTTTTATTGCGTAATATATCTTCGATGGCTAGCGTATTGATGCTGAAGCAGAGCCCTTCCCTGGTAAGTATTTCGGATATTGCAGAACAACCGTCGTCAACCACACCCCAGAACTCACAACCTCCAAAAACATCATTCTTTTTCGGCGCCACCTAGGAATAAAATCTGTTTCTAAACTCATGATTGTATAATTGTAATAAACAAATATAATTTGCCCTCAGAAATTAGAATTCTTCAGATTTGAAAAAAGTTTCGTTAGTAAATGTTAAACCTACAAGAAGAAATTTCATAGTTCTACACTCGTACTTGGCAAGCGTTAACCAGTCATTTCATTTCATTTCATTTTATTTTAGACATTGTTAGCTGTAATCAGTTTATTGCTTTGTTACGTGGCACGAGCGATGTAAAAATTGTTTCATCGTTATCAAAAAACCTCATTTATTCCATTAAGAATGCTTCACTAATAGTTGTTTACTCATTTCAAATAAAGAAATATATATTAAATGTAATCAATTACCTCATATACAGTTCTAGTTAATGTTTCGTCCGCGTATTTCTTCATCAAATAGCTTAGATTATCAGGAATTTTCGCAAAACCTCCACATAAAGTTGCGATTTGTACGAATCTAGCGTAATCATTCATAGGACTGAAAATAGATTCGCGGAATTAATTAAATGTATCTGCAATAACCTCTCATATCAATCTATTTTTATTCAAAGATAGTATAGTCACTCTGATTTCAGCTACTACCCTAGCATAGAAAATCAATTTAAAATTACTGCATTCATGATGTCGTTTTTCGTTGATGAATGCGAATCTGGAGGCTCACTAGCAGAAGAAGCATCATTAGGCTGCCGTGATGTGGGTCACTATGCTAGATTATTGGACTGTCTGCATTCGCAGCGAGTATGGTGATCACCACTCTTGGATTTTGCTTCTGCTTTCGCTTGCTGCTATGCTTAGGTAGAGTAGAGTCATTTTGCCAGGACCAAACTTAAAAACAGCTAGGGATAGGTTTATGTCTACCCATGGTAGAACATACATACATAGATATATTTTCTGGATCTACTTGGATCTGTTGCATTATATTTAAAAGCTTAAATTTTTCTGCTGTATAGTTGTATAGCGAGACTTTGCTTTTCAATTGAGGACAAATCAGCACCGATGGAAACGGTACCTACAAATAAAGAAAATGTTAGTTTAGACAGAACAAATAATGTTTAAAATATATTTCTTATTACACGTTTTACATATAGGTTTTGGCATCAAAGATTAAATTACCGTACTGACTGGTACGAGCTTTTCACTAACGGTAACTAAGACAGGACTTGTTTTCCATTTTATCCAAACATTGTTGATTAAGTATGTACATAGACAAATGCTTACAATGAAAGTTATCAGCCAGAAGATTCTGAAAATATATCAGAAAATAAGTACATACACAAGTGTTTTTTCCAAATTTTGCTATAAAGTTATTTAGAAAAGAACTAGCTTTCAAACAAGTATGCTATCAGAGACTTGAAATAGAAAAACTGAAATAGATATAAAAGCAATATCTTGTATCGTTCATTTTAACAATATTCTAGCATCTAGCCCAGGCTTCGTACGGGCTCTTCCAGGAAATATAATATAGTCTATGCTACCCTGAGAAGATGTGCGGCTTAATTTTTTCCAATCGTCTCTAACAAATGTCATTATAATTTAGCTAATTGATTTCAAAATTTAATAAATTATATAGAATAACCTTCCTCAAGAACCATTCTATCTATTAATAAAAACTGCATTAAAATTCATGCAGTAGCTTTTGAGTTTATCGCGAACAGACAGACAGATGCGGCGGTGAACTGTGTTTTATAATACTGAAGATATTAAAAAACTATCACATGACTTTGTCTTTATGTTCTGAACCATCCTCCCCTCACTTAAGGATTAATTGAACTAAGTTTGAGTTAAGCTCGCTTTTCTACACGCAACCTCCTTGTGCTACGAGAAAAAATTTATGAACACAATACTTCATTGAAATAACACGCGATTTCCGTCTGACATTCATACAATTCAATTATCGAATTCTGATTAACATTCTTGATTTTCATACTAGCTTTTGATCGCAGCTCCGCCTGTGTGGATATCGGGTATCATATTAAAAATCTGTAAATGCCCTTCCTCAAGAATCAAAGTATCTTCATTTGATCCCTAAAAGCGGTACAGACAGACAGAGCTACTTTTTACGTTTGCATTTATAATATAAAGTATGGATTTGATGTGATCTATTCGATTTCAAAGAATGGTAAGCTGTTCCTCTTATGTAAAAAAGAAGCTAGAAAAAAAGGTTAACATATTTTACAAAAGTTCTAATTACTAATTTAAATGTGACTGTAGATTAACAAGATGCACTTTTTAAGACAACTGCACTACAAATATGCTCTACAAATATATACATGGAACGGACGGAAATAACAGATAGCCTCAGAATAACAATTTTTGGATCATAAAAAGTATTGTGCCATGTTAGCATGACACTCGCAATACTAAATGAGGTAGGAAGTGACGCTTTGGCCACTAGATTGTTTAGTCAATATTATATTCTATATCTTACTTTTCAATGATAGTAAGTCCTCTTTTAGTTGTGTATGGTAGTCCATGAAGAGTGGTGTTAGTAGCGTAATCATAAAACATTTCTTGTACTAGTGCTTTCTGTCGTTTTCTTCTTGCTTTTCGAACACAAACTTCTCCAAAAATATTACTAATTACAACAGGATCTTCATTAATGTCTTCGCTGGAATTAAAAATCGTATTTTTTATTCAATATCTGAAGTTTATATATATCATCGTAAAAACTTTGTTTGGGGTTGTAAAAACCATAAGATTATATCGAGATTGTAAACAGTCAAAAGAATGTCAACTGAAATTATAATGATTACTTTGATTTAAAACACTCAAATTGGTATTGGCAATATAAAAAGTATCTTAAGAGTACACGATTCTTTCTAAGAAGAAAATCACTAACAAAGTCTTTCAACTTCCAACTTCATGAACATTGAATATAAATATTCATAGCATGAATATTGGAAGTACAATACAGTAATAATACTTGAATGAAATTCATTAATACGTGAATTACATTCACGTATTAGTGAATTTGCATCTAAACTTTGCATCCCTTTTTACGAAAATTATGCGTAAGAAGGAGAAGCGAAAGGAGATTGGCAAATCCTGTACCGTTAGTCACATGTGATGGCTGGTGATGAGATTAATACAGTTTATAAAGTAAATCATGCTGAATGTTTATATGTAATTATTATATTTTTAAAAGTATGCAAAGAGTAAATAATTTCTTCTGAAAATATTGTTGTGAACGCTATAAGTAAACGTTTTAATTAACGTCGCCAAAACATATTCTTTATTTTCTAAGCTGGCAATGCAAAAATATAAATAACATGAAATAGATAATCTTATTTAACTTGATATTCATTGATTAGGTTAAATCTGTATTATCAGGTAAAAACAATCATTTTCTTTAACAATAATATTGACTGTAAAGATTACAGGTTTTTGTCTCATCTGTTCAGTTAATATTATTGTAAAATAGTAAACGAAAGAATATTTTAAAACAATTAATTTTAGGTAGGGACCAACAAGTAATCGATTTCAATAAGCGACAAAGAAATATAACTGATTTGACCGGGCAACATTTCATTGACGAATTATGAAAACCCTGTAGAGGTACAAATGTCAAATAGCGTCTTAATACTATTTTGTAGTTTTGTTTTGAAAAATATGATCGAAGATCGAAAGCTTAGCATTTTTGACAATAGACATACACTGGATATTGTACAATGTAATAATTGATTCGTCCCACCTGATCAATATACAATTATAATAATAAATATATTACAATTCGACTGTGGAATTATTCTAGATATATTTACATCTCTAAAGGCTCTAATGCTAAACTCTTATAGATGACTAAGTATTATTGTAAACCTACAAGTGATTAGGAGGCATGAAAGTGCAATTAACATACATTACCATATAGAAATATTTTCAAATGTAATATCCACCTAATATTAGAACAGCAAAATACAATTTATATACAGCCTAGCGGTTACTAATTCTGACTGTTTTACCAGAAGATGAGGCTTGTGTTATGAACATACTCATTTGGTCTGCGTCTAGGTGTAATTTATCTATGATGTTTATGTAGTTCTTCATCTATGAGCATGTTTTCAGCAGCATACATTGGATATTACAATACGAACTCAGCCTAGCTTGGGACTAAGTAGCTGAGTGTTAATTAAGTGTAATTATTAACCAGCTATAACTATAGACAATGCAACTAATCTTAGTTTTTTGTGTATCTACACAAAAAAGTATTTGCTGAAGCAATTTATAGTGTGTGTTGTGACGGTATATTATGTGGACCATGTAGTACTATCACAAATGAAGCTGATATAATGTGAGATATTATGGTAATCACAAATGGATTTAAAACTAGGTATGACAATACAAGTAGTTGTCCTTATCGCTCAGAGGAAATGAGATGAAGACTAAACATGACTGGGAAATTAAAGTATTTTAAGTATTATAGAAAGTGATATAATATATTTTACCGTGGGAGAGCCACGCTTCGGCATGCATGGGCCGGCTCGACCGGAGTGACACCACGGCCTCACAGAAAACCGGTGTGAAACAGCGCCTGCGCTGTGTTTCACCAAGTGAGTGAGGATACCGGAGGCCCATAATCCAACCCTTCCCCTCATCCCCCTCCCCATCTCCCAAGGCCGGCAACGCACTTGTGATGCCTCTGGTGTTACAGGTGTCCATGGCCGGCGGTGATCGCTTACCATCAGGCGATAGGTCTACTCGTATGCCCATATTCCATTAAAAAATATATAAATATTATTTACTTAAATGAAATAATCTACCGTATTGACTAAAATAAAAAATTGGATGGGACTATAATATCTCTTAGATAATGCTCTCTTGCATATTTTTTAAGGCATTATCTGGTACTAAGATATGTGTGGATATCTATGACTGAAGGATTACCTTGATGGGTTCTTTTCTTATCTGACATTATTTTGACATATATGAACATAGATGTTTATACACTTGTCTACAGTAAATGAATACTGCAACTAGAAAAATTGATCTTTTGCGTGAATACTGCAATATTATTTTCTATAAAACTTAAGAGAGGCTTGCGTGCCACCAGTTAGCTACCGACTGGAGGTTTGTAATAATCATATGAGTATAACATAAGATTACCAAACATTGTTTATTATAATGCATGTATATACATTTGCCTAAAATAAATGGGCACTGAAACTGAAACATTAGTTTATTATCCTTATATGCTAAGAATATCAGGCTAACAGCTTTGCAAAGAGAATGAAAACAGGATTTTGTATTGTATATTATACTGGTATAGTTAGCCAAAAATCATCGCTTAGTATAGTATTAAGGCATCATAAAATTCCTTCTCTTTAGAAACATTGTCAGAAGAAAGGTTCATGAAAATGCAAAGGTAAAGTATTGGCTAAGTCTGTAGGCTTGTAGGTTGTCTTGTTTGACAACCCATTTGGACGGTTAGATGTCATAGATTGCAACTTTTGAATGCCGATATTTCAAAATTCGGTCATTAAAACTGGAATTGTTGATGGTATAACTAACCCAATAAATACAACAAAAATCCCAACCATGAGCAGTGATAGGCGGTACAAAAGTCTCCGACAAAGCTGCCATTGTCTTGTAGCACAGTAAAAATTTATACAAAGGACGAGTGCAACAAGGAGCTATTATTTTATTCAACATTAAATTCATAAAAATAACATTGCCCACACTATCATACACATACACAAATATATATCTAAATAGATGTATGTATGTAAAAGTCAAACTGAAAAGATGATTAGATGTATATAGAGTGGCTATGACGAAATATTTTATTAAAGAGGTGTAAGCCTTGAAAAAAGCCTAATGTAGTTCAAAAAAAATATCAAAAGAATTATGGACGTCTTTTGACACTAGTAAATCAATTATTACTTACTCCATGATGACAGGTCCTGCCTCGTCCTACCATGGATATAATACTATCATAACTGAAACCTTTACACGTGCCTTGTTTCTATCATTAATTGGGTTAATGGTTTCCACGGGAGCATAGGGACCTTCTTCAATCATGCGCAATTTTTATCAAATTTAATTTAATTACATTGAAGTGTGACATCACGCTTAAAACAAATGACATCATCATTAATATATAATTAGCCGTTGGTTAGGTTAACTCTACCGTTGGGATAGAAATACATCTTGTTTATAATGAGTGAGCGAGGTAACAAGAGAACTAAATAATTCTGGAAGAAACTCAAATTTCACTGAGTACTAAACTTAAGTTGATTTGAGTAACCTTAACATTACTTTCTTTACTTAATTAACATAAAAGAGCACATCTAAAAAAATTGAAAAGTCTCAAATTGTAACTTTAGACTCTTGGTAAACACATATATAGCAATTAGAGATTGAAAGTTATTCATGTAAAGAAATTCGATAAACTTAAATTATAATTTACTCTTTCCTACATTTGCTTGCTTGCGCTGTGTTTCACCGAGTGAGTGAGGACACCGGAGGCCCATACTCCTACACCTTCCCCATCCCCATCCTCCAAAGGCCGGCAACGCAATCGTAATACCTCTAGTATTGTGGGCGTCCATAGGTGGCGGTAATCGTTTACCATCAGGCGATACGTCTGTTCGTTTGCCCCTATACCACAAAAAACATAGGATTAATGTTTAATCAATATTTGATGAAATAAACATCAAATATTCTATACTGTTTATTCTATTCAATTCTATATATTATTAGTACTTCACATATCCTAACAGTACCTATTTTTTTACCCGACTGCGAAAGAGGGTATGCATGTATTTATGTATGTATATTTTTTGGCACGCCCTGGAGCCTAAGCGACTAGTTATATTTTTATAAGAGTGGTGTCAATAGATTCGTCTTATTCGTGGGAGTAACACTGAGTACAACAAAAAAAAACAAAGTTGAAAAATAAATAAAGAAAACCTGAACTTAATAAAAATAATAATTTAACTTGTTCTATCACCGGTTTTATAAACTCAAATGGTTTTTAAATGGCAATATAAATTCATACATGGTAAATTCCCAACTTTATTTTTATATTTATACTATTTATTTACTATATTTTATACTATTAAAGATGCTATTGATAAAACTTAAAATGTTGACGCGAGATACAAATTTTTTGGTAGATATGATTTTAATAATTTTTTCTCTTTATTTTCCGTCAACGCAATTACAATGTGCCGCAGAAAATAATTTCAAATTCGCTTCTGGGCTGAAACAGTTAAGTCAGTTTAACTCCCCCGGCGGCGCAATGGTGGTGTATACAACTGTTGTGCTTGAGATGTTGGGTTCAATTCCCAGGTCGGATCAATTATTAGTATGATCTGCAAATATTTGTTTCGGAATTTGGGTGTTTTTTTATGTATAATAAGTAGGTATATTAAAAAAAAGTATGTGTGTATTTAAACTAGTTGTCTATTACACATAAAACAAGTTTTGCTTAGCTTGGAACTAGATGGCATTGTGTGTTAAATGTCAACACCTAAAAAACACCTGTCAGTCGCTCGCATCACATCGCTTTAAAAGGATTGAAAATTCAGTTTGTAAAATAATCATCAAGGATGTCGTAGGTCGGTGATATGCTGATAATGTCGATAAACTCAGAGCTCTTCCGTTTGCATGGAAGATGCTAAGTGCTGGTCCTGCCAAAGAGCAATATATTTCTTCCTGGTAGGCTTCGTCTATTGAGTCGGTCAACGGCCGTCCGACCCCCTGCAGACTTGATATTTTTTCTAGTACGAATGATAGAAGGTCAGTATAAAGGGCTGAGTCAGCACTAAAAGTATTCCCTATAACCATCAAAGAGTTCTTATCACAGAACAGGCAATCTGTGCGTTGCGTTCACTTGAGCGAGACTACATAGGGGTATATGTGTTTGTTCTACTCAAGACACCATTATAGTGGTTAAGGTCCCTGGTGATATCCGGCCCATGAACCACAACCATCAAATTGTTGACCTGAATCCACTGCTGATAAAATATCCAAAACTGCAAATCACTTCCTCAAAGCTTAGATATCAGTCAACAAGAGATGTCGATGATGATTTTGTAAATAAATTAAAATTATTTTTCACTGAATACCTTGTAACATCTGCCATACATATATATGCATTATCATTCCTTATACACAATTGGATATATTTTGTGCTTTTTATTTATGTAGATTTCTAACCGTAAATTTGAAATGTATGGGGAAGTAGGTGATGTTGAAAATGGATTCAATAAGGGTAAATGCATTGTGTTTTTCTAAATAGAATGATTTTCAGTCTTTTTACAGTTTAAAATCAAGGAAGTAAGGAAGTCAAAATAAATTAGATAGGTTTGACCCTTTATTATAATACACATCTTGTTGTTCAAGCTAAAACAGAGTAATTCATTTATCACATTTTTATATCTATTAGAGGTTTATAACGTGAATGAGATACACGAGTATGGTGATAGATTAAGAATTGTATTTTCCCCGTGGGTGTCGTACGAGCCGATTAAGGGAGCAAGTAATCCAGTGCAGCAGCACTACCGACCCAGGAGGCCTTTTACAAGCCGAGGTCTATCAAAGCCTGTTTTTAATGGTGACATTGAAAACTGTGATTTTAAGGTAATATATAAATAAAAAGATTTGCATGAAAAAATCATTTTATTGAATTGAATGCGAATTTATTAGTATTTAAATTTACTTTTTTCCACATTTAATTTGTAAAAAAAATATTAATTTCCAACAAGATTTTATATCATGTTGTAGTACCGGAATAGACACAACATTTGAGTCCAAACTCGATGGGCTTACGTTGTTGTCTTAACAAGTTTCTACGGCCGTCTTGTGGCCACCACGGTATCATTGAAGATAATACACATCATCATCAGCCTATCGCAGTCCACTGCTCGCCATACACTTCTCCAGTAGCAAGCCACTTAGTTCGATCCTCAGCTTTTCTCATCTAGCTCCTGCCAGACATCTTGCAGATACACATAAGCACTAAATTTCAGCTCAATGGGATATAAGGATTCTAATCAGTTTTAAAGATTTGGGTCAAAATAAATAAAAGCTGGTACAATAAAAACAATTGTAATGCCCTTAATGTATACTTATATATTATTCATGAGTATGTAGCTAGAATTTTTTAAGAATAGTTCTCTTCCTTTCTAGTTTCTCTTCTTTAAGATCCTTTTTCAAAATACACCATAATCTGAAACAATGCCAATTTAAGACGTTTCATTTCTATAGAGTATTTCCAAGACATTCGACACTGTCCTGTGTTCGAGTGAACTTTGGTGCCTATATTCGACAAATCTAAAGTTATTTATTATAGTTAATTAAAAATAATAAAATAACACGTATGCCGAGCTTTCCATATAACTTCTATTTGAAAAGTTAATGAAAACAATTTTAGAATAGGGTTGTCATCATCATCGTCATCATCATCATCAGCCTATTGTAGTCCACTGCTAGACATAGCCCTCCCCAATTTCACGCCACTTAGTTCGATCCTCAGCTTCTCGCATCCAGCTCCTGCCAGTCGTCTTATGCAGATCATCACTCCACCTGGCCTGTGGACGTCCCTCACTACGTTTGTCAAAACGTGTTCTCGACTCAAGAACCCGTTTACCCCAACGGTTATCAGTTCTGCGGCTAATATGGCTAGCCCACTGCCATTTTAGCTTACTAATCCTGTCTGCTATGTCGATGACCTTGGTTCTCTGTCGGATCACCTCATTTCTGATGCGATTCCTCAGAGAATCGCCGAGCATAGCCCTCTCCATAGCACTCTGAGCGACTTTGAATTTGTGGACCAGCCGTGCCGTGAGAGTCCACGATTCGGCTCCGTATGTCATGACGGAATTTTGTCTTTAGCCACTGTGGGATCGACGATGAAAAGATCCGACGAAGTTTCCCAAACGCTGCCCAATCCAGCTGAATTCTCCTGTTCACCTCATCCTCGAAGTAGTTTCTACCTAACTGCAAAGTCTGCCCGAGGTACACATATTGTTGAACAACTTCAAGAATGGCACCGTGTATCGCGACCGGTTCCGGTAGTAGATGTTCATTGAACATGACCTTGATTTTACTCGAGTTCATCCGTAGGCCGAAGAGTCAGTCAGGTCGTTCAGCATCTGTTGTAGGTCCTGCAGCGCCTCCGCCATGATGACAATGTCATCTGCAAATCGCAAGTGAGAGACGTATTTGCCATTGATATTTATGCCACGTCCTTTCCAGTGTAGCGTCTTGAACAAGTCCTCCATTGCATTTGCGAACAATTTCTAGGAAATAACATCCACTTGTCTCACTCCTCTATGCAATGGTATGAGCTTTGTTTGCTAATTCTGTATTTGGACGGTCATGGCGGCAGCTTCGTAGAGACATCTCAGTACTTGGATGTATTGCCAGTCTACTTGGCAACGCTGCAGGGACTTCAGAACAGACTAAATCTCGATCTAGTCAAAGGCCTTCTTATAGTCCACAAATGCTAGGCACAGGGTCTGATTATATTCTTCTGTCTTCAGTATAATCTGTGTGGATGTGGTCGATGGTGCTATATCCGCTCTGAAATTCAGCTTGCTCCCGTGGTTGGAATTCGTCGAGTCTTCGCGCAAGACGGTTCGTGATGACTCTTGAGAATAGCTTGTAGACGTGACTTGGAAGGGAAATGGGTCGATAGTACTTCAACCTGGTTTTGTCACCTTTTTTGAAGAATAAGATGACCACACTTCTACTCCACGCCTCTGGAGTTCTCCCTTCGAACAGGACAGCGTTAAAAAGCTTTTGGAGCTCCTTCAGTACGGGCTTACCTTCAGCCTTTAACAGTTCTCTTGTAATGCCGTCCACTCTAGGGGCTTTTCTATTTTTCAACTGTCCAAGAGCCATTTCGTTTTCATCAGTGCTGACTTCTGGCAGATCTTCGGTATAGTGGTGTGTTAATGTGGCTCTAGAGTCCTCATTTTTGGGATCAGGTCGAGATGCATGCGAAGCGTACAAACCGCTATAGAAAAATTCCACTTCCGTAAGAACGAGTGGCTTGGAATCAACGACGTCTCCACTTACTGTGGTCAACTTCGTTAGGTGGCTTCTTCCGAGAGACTGTACAAACACTTTTGACCCCCGATTCCGCTTTTCCGACGAAGTAAGAAGTGGGTTTTCACGACGTTCCTTCATTAGCCCTAGAGTCCTTTCCGAAAGCTTCGATTTCTTGCCCTTACCCTGCATTTGACAGAATCTCGTACCCTCTTCCCTGAGGATTCGAACCAAATTTTCAAGGGTCTGGTTTACGTCTGTTGTGGTTTCCATTAAAGTCGATGCGAGAGACCATAAGACAGAGAGCCTCGAACAAGTCGGTGATCACTACCGGTGTTAAACCTATTGATCACTGAGACGTCTCTGAATATAGGCTTTTTGTCCTTCATGAAGAAATCGATCTCATTTGTTTGCCTCGTCCACTTTCTTTGGGGCAGTTTTTTGAAAAAAGAGTTCATCAAGAACAGCCCCTCTCGTTCGAGGAAGTTGACTAGCATTTGCCCCCTATGATTTCTGCTTCTAAATCTATGGGATCCTATTACCGATTCGCTGCAATTTTGTACTCCCATTTTGGTGTTGAAGGCACCCATAACAACGTTGTAGTGGGTTTTAGTAGTGAAGCGGAGGGCCCCCGATATATCATCGAACATATCCTCCACCTCATAGTCTGAGTGGGCCGAGGCCAGTGCGTACCCTTGCATTACCTTGAGGCTATACCTCTCGGTGAGCTTAAGAATGAGGTACCCCAACCTGTTTGACACACTAGACACTTCCACAACGCTGCTAGAAAGGAACTTGTAAACCAGGAACCCAACGCCACCTTGAGATTGTTGGTCTCCCTTGCGGAAGTACAGAAGATGGCCAGAGTCAAGGATTATGGTGTCCTGCCCCTCTCTTCGTATTTCACACTACCCTATGATATGCCATCTAATCTTCTCAAGTTCCACCTCGAGTTGTGCCAGATGCGAGTTTAGCCGTAACGTGCGGCCATTATAGGTAGCCAGGGTCAGTCGGTTGTGGTGGCTTGCCGTAACCCTGAGATTTTTAGCACCCCCTGCCTCGCCGTTACCATGGTCGCCACCATGACTAGGAATAGTGAGACTGCCAGAAACTAGGGGCCGTGGCTTTCGTCGTTTATCCATGGAGGCTTTTAGGGTTGTATCTCGTGGCAAAATATCTAAAAAAGTTACACGAATGAAATTAACAGTTTGAGAATTATTAAACTATTACCTTAATGTAAGAAAGTAGAATAGTTCCATAAGGCTCAAAAAAGAGAACCCTAGAAACAGGCCAAGCAGTCCTCCGATGTTGGCGAGGAAGTCAGTCAAGCCAAATAGTTCTGAGCGATGCATCGACATATACCGCGACCGTTTGAAGTATATCTCCAATTTCGAATACTCGGTGCTAACAAACATAAAATATAAAACATAGTTTAGCCTTTGGACCAAGGGACCAAACTTCACTGGAACAACACTATCCCAATCCGACTGGTTACCGTCGCACAGGTACAGTGAGCCGAATTTCTTTTTCTTAGCTAAAAGCTGTTATAACGATAACAAACTTTTGTATAACACTGGGTAATCTATTAAAAGACTTAGTGGAGTATAGAATAGAATATTTGATAATGATAAATACATTTATCCTTTACTAGTCTGCGAAATAAATGGCGAAAAAGACAATTTGGTTTTAGTTCATGTAAGCTTAGATATCAATGTATAATGTTTAGAGTTTATTCGAGGAGTGATGGAATAACAATTAATCCTTTAGGTGTCGGAAGGTTGCTAAGGGGGTAAGCGACACAGGACAACATAACTGCCAAGAGAATTAAAACTTGAAATAAACCCTTTACACATCTGTCTGGCCCGCGTGATACATTATACCAAAACTTGCGTTTTGAGGTTAGCTATGGCCAGCAGTTGAACTATTATAGCCTGTTAATAATGATTGATGAGTTTTAGCTATAATTTCTAATCCACTAGTACGTTTATTTTTTATTTAATTGGATAATTGGATTATTCTTTAATCTTAGTTATGTATTTAAAGTCTAATTATAATATTTATATTTATAGCTCGAATCTTGGGTCGGTCTAAATGTTTGTATAATCTGCAAATATTTGTTTCGAATTTTGGATGTTTTTTATGTATGATATGTATGTATTTACAAAAAAATAGTATGCCTGTATTTACAACAGTTGTCTAGTACCCATAACACAACCTCTGCTTAGCTTAGGACTAGATGGCATTGTGTGGGAGATGTACGAAATATTTATTTATGTATTTAATATGTGTGTTAAAAATTTGTGCTATGTTTTACTAATATTTTTGTTGATTTAAATGTGTTGTTCATGATAAATTTCACTATTGCTTATTTTTTTTACTACTAAAGAAATAATGTACAGATGTTTAGTCTCTATATGTAACTTACTTATTATCAACTGGCCAATTGTTTGTCTTAGAAATTACTTTTATCAAAGCATTCAGATTATAATCTGTTTTGAGAATTTCTGCTTCGTAATCAACACTGTAACATGAAGGAAGGCAACGGCATATGCTGTTTTTATCACTGGATTCAATCTCTGCCATTTTATCTTAAATTATAATAAAAATACGTATTTTAAGCGTATAAGCTAGTAGTAACAAATAAATAAGGTGGTCAATACTAGATATACCTTACCTCTGGCCCTCTCCATACAGCGCCAACTGTTAAATGTGCAAATTGTTTTAGATTCATCTGAAAACATTTAGTCATCAAATAAAAAGTATTCAAAACAGGATCATAACAGGAAAATAAATAGTATCTATAAGTATAATACTTACGGGGCATATAAAATGGTATACATTTACACAGACCAAATGTGACGTTTGCAAGACACTCAATTTTACAGTTGTTCGCCGTGTATATTTTAAAATATTTCAAATATCTTTCACCTGGGAAGTAACATTGTCTTCTGTAACATAAAAATATCAGTTTATTATATTAATAAATGAATTATTTATACATTTATGGTCTGCTTACAGTCTTAGCATCAATACTTAGTTTAGATTATGTACATAAAGTTAAATTGATAATGTAAGCGATTTTATGAAAAGAGACAGAAATGTATATAGATAGCAGGGCCAGAATAGCGCACGTTATTTTGATTTGAATAATATGTGCGTGCGATATCGGGGTTCACATTTGAAAGGCAGGTGAGATGTCAGAATATACGACTCTAATGTTCGTATCTCAGAATCACGTAATTTTTTTAGGATTAATCTCTCCCGCATCACCTTTACTGTACACTAAGAACAGATAGATCTTAGAGTGCTATCCTGCATACTAGCATCTATCTTCATATATATATATATATATACAGCATAGATCTATTCTATTCTATCTTCAGAAGTGGTTTCCGAAGAAGCTTCTACCGGCAATGAAAGAAAAATTTTAGGGGTTGAAAATAATAAAGTACTTTATTTATGAATCGATTTAAATATTTTTGATCAAAAGATTTACTTCGCGTTCACTCAAATTCAAATTTTAAGTAAGGATATTTTTCCGAGAGTGAAATGAAGTTAAATTTTGAGCTAAAATTTTAAAACTCTGAGTATAATAATAAAATAAAATTAAAGGAAAATATATTTTAAAATTAAAAGAAAAGTGAAATAATAAAATAAGAAAAACTCTTAAAAATAAAAAAAAATAAAAAATGTCAGAAGTGGATCACAAATGAAAATATTTTTCTACAGTAATAAATGTGAAAAAATTACTAATGAATCGACCAACTTTTGAAGATGCAACAAGCAACAAATCTTTGTAGACAGCGTAAATTAAATCTTACATTTCTGAGTCATACTTTAATAAAGCTTCCGATGTATTAAGTATGCTAAAACTGAGTGCCATCGATGAAACCTGCTTGTTCAGAACAGCAAAGTAATATAGACTTGATTGTGGTAAATCTGCTGGATGTTGAATATAGACCTGGAAAAATTTAGCAGTTAATAGGTTAAAAGACACAGTTAAAGACACATGAGTATATAGTTAGAATTTAGTATCTTTTATAAAAAATGCTTGAGACAATAATCCCTACAGGCCTGCAATTTGGTTTAGATGAAGGAAAAAAAGTAGTAATAGTCCTAAAATAGTAGTAGTAGTACGTGAAATACATTACTTCATCCTATTACTTAGTGTATTGAATAGTGATTTTCATAACCTAAATACAAGAAGTGCTAGTATCAGCTAATGCTTAAATAAGTTTTAAAAGGTCATGAAATGTATGCTGACAAATTAAACTTACAATAAAATTAGTGATAACGTAGAAGATAACTGTGCGTGGACTCAGTACCTATTTTCTCCGAACTTGTGGTCTCCCTGGAGGTCTGCTTAATCATTATGTTTTGCTTGTCGTTACTACTAATAGTTTTTCCGTAGCCTCTATTCTTAGGCACTTTCACGTGTCTTGACATTTTTATTGGGGTTTTGATTAGGTTATACGTATATAATATATAATTATATATATATATATATATATATATAATTATACGTATATAATATAGTATAATTTTTAGTTTTATTTTATATTTATTGCTTGTCTGTATCTGCCACCTGATTTTATATGCTTCTGTTTATTTATTGGTGTTATTTGCATTGTACATGTTATAAAATCGTAAATCTCAGTAAATGTAGGTTTCTTTAATTTGTTATTTTTTCTCTTCGTGATTCCATGATGTTTCCTTTTTCTATTTTACGTTGGTGTTCCACACATAAATAGTAATGTGTACGAAATATTGTAAGTCTCTATTTTAAAGGTTAGATTATGATGTTTATTGTCAGGTTCTACCTCACAGGAATGTCGTTTTAGAACCGCGCAACTAAAGCCCTTGATGTATTTTTTTAAAAGAAACAAAACCTTTTTAACTATGGCCTAATTATTATATATTTAGACATTGTAAAGTACCCCTAATACCAGATTTGTACAAATGGGTCTAGAAAATCTTGTTTTTTTCTTATATCATTTACTAAGAGATAACACTGATAATTCATATTAATACATACCTTATATCCAGAATTCACAATGTTACACATTTGTTCGCGTTCGATTAATGATTCTTTCATTAATATTTGTAAATCTGGATATGCTCCATTCTCCTAAAGGCAGTTTTAAAGGTTTAGCACTAGTATATTTCAGTTCCTGATGAAGTTTCAAATAGTTATCTACCTTATGACACTATTGAACAGGTTAAAGTGCTGATATACACGTGTATATCTGTGCATTCTTTATTTTTAATTATAATATTATGTACATAAAACAAAAAAATACAGCTAAAGATTAGTAACAAATATGTTTGAGTGACAATTGGCGGTCTTATCGCTCAACCTTAGTATGGATATTGGGTGTTTATGATTTGAGGCAGTTTATACACTAGTAACAAACTATCACTAAATATTAAATCAATAAAAAAATGCATACGCACACTTACACATATACATAAAATACATACATACACACTTCAATACACACTTAAATATATATAATGTACAACGAAACAAAAATTATTCATAATGACAATAATAATTCTTCGCCAGCTTTTTAAAACCTAGCAAGGTTTGAGCTTTTCAGATGGTCTCTGGCAAGCTGTTCCATAGTCTTAGTGCTTGCACAGTAAAAGATTTATCGGCAAACTGAGAGGAGTGTTGTGGCATTTTTAATTTTAAATTCTCTAATAATCTCAGGTCCTTGCAATTGCGCAAGAACTGAAAACGTTCTTAGAGATGAGAAAGTGTGTAAGGATGGAACAAAGTACTGTATAAAAGAAAAGTATATGATGATTTCGGTGAAAACCTATTGGTAGCCACTTGAGATAATACACATATATAGCAGATATGGTCAAACTTGCGTAATCCGATCTCAATCCCTTTAACTTAAAAGGGAAAAATATACAAAACGATCATCAGACCTGCCGTTCTGCATGGATCTGAGTGAATAGCTGAGCCAGTAAAGAAAGCGTATTAGAGAGGCCTTCGCATGCAGCTAAAATGCGAATGTTGAGATGCATGTGTGATGTGACTAGAATGGATAAGGTGAAAAATGACTACATTAGAGGAAGCTTGAAAGTAGCACCAGTGGATGAAAAGTTAAGAAGCAACGGGTTAACCTGGTATGGACACGTAATGCGTAGAGATGAACAAAATATAGATAAAAAAGTTTTAAGTACAGAAGTTGACGGATATAAGAGTAGGGATGACCAAGGAAAAAATATATGGACTGCATAAAAGGGGATATGGCCAGTAAGGAAGTAAGCAGTGAACTGACGTGTGATAGAATGGAGGAAGAAAACTCATTGCACCGATCCTAAATAAAGTTGGGATAAGGGTAGGGAGATAATGATATCTTTAAGATCCCCAAGTTTCTAACTGTTTCATTATATGGAACAACCAATCCATTGCAACTAACAATTGGTATCTATTGAAAGTTTATTTTACACTGCAGCCTGGGACTAAGCACTATAATGAGTTTAGTTTTGATTGGATTTACTGTAAGGTTTTGGACTCTTCTGTGCGCATCGGCCTACAGATGAACTTGGACAAAACTAAGGTCATGTTCAATGAAAATATACTACCGGAACCGGTCGCGGTACACGGTGCCGTTCTCAAAGTTGTTCAAAAATATGTGTACCTCGGGCAGACTTTGCAGTTAGGTGGAAACAACTTCGAGGAGAATTCAGCTGGGTTGGGCAACGTTTAGTTAACTTCATCGGGTTTTTTCATCGTCGATCCCACAGTGCCTAAAGACGAAAGTCTTTAATCAGTGCATCCTACCTGTCATGACATACGGAGCCGAATGGTGGACACTTACTGCATGACTGGTCCACAAGTTCAAAGTCGCTCAGCATGCTATGGAGAAGGCTATGCTTGGCGTTTCTCTAAAAGATTGTATCAAGAATGAAGTGATCCGGCTGAGAACCAAGTTCATTGACATTGCCTAAAGGATTAGTAAGCTGAAGTGGCACTGGGCTGGCTATATTAGCCGCAGAACTGATTACCGTCCAACGGTAAACGAACGAGTTCTCGAGTGGAGACCCTGTCTCGGCAAACGTAGTGTGGGACGTCTACAGGCCAGGTTGAGTGATGATCTGCACCAAAAGGCTGGCAGGACCTGGATGCGGGAAGCCGAGGTTCGCACTAAGTGGCGCGAAATTGGAGAGGCCTATGTCCAGCAGTGGGGGCTGATGATGATGATTACTGTAAGTCCATACTTCCGTCTCCAGTTACATATTTGCTTTAGCTCTGTGTTTGTATTATTCACTGCCTGTGCTTAATTATCAGGAGTAACTGGAGGAGAGGGGGGGGGGATTTATTAGAAGATTATCTGCATAAAGGTGGTAAGAAGGAAGTAGTTCATCTGTTTTATAAAACCTACAAAAAGTAACTGTGATAAATCGCCGCCCTGAGATACGCCCGCAGATATTGTGCACCATGAGGAGTAAGCACAATCAGTACAATATAAGCACGCTGCTGGCGACCATACATGTAACTACGAAACGAGCCGATGGAGATATATTAAAAGAACACAATATACTTAGTAAGACATCAAAATCAAGTTTTGAAAGCATTGCTAAAGTTTAGTAAAGCAAAACCCATTGGTTTTTTTTTCATCTAAGCCCGACCTAACATTTTCCATAACATGGACTAGAGTAATGGTAGTGCTATGGTCTGGACGGAAACCTGACTGTAGACCTCCTCGAGAATTTATGAGATATTTTTTAAGGAAATGAGGTTAATTGTGTATGAATGAGACACGGAGGAAAAAGGCAGTGACATATATGTCTCTATTCAAGACTTCTATAACAGAAAAATTGTATTGGAGTAAAACCATGGGCCACCGAAAATTGATGTTAAGCAATTTCTTCGCTACTTTTCAGCGAGTGAGTGATCTCTTTCCCTTGGGTCCCTCTTTCCAAGGGGTGGTGTAACTGAGGAAGCAAATTACGCAATACAGCAGCACTGCAAAACTTTAAACAAACCCTATGCCAATCCGTCTTTCTAGCGAGATATAGAAAGCCAAGATTTTCTATCTAATGGGAGGTCTCTATCTATGTCTTGCAGAGGGCTGTTTAAGACAGTTAATGACTGATAATGATTCTCACCTTTCCTGGAACAGGATAGACCCACGAACTAAAATCGCTATATCCGTATTCACTTGTCCAATTAACGGCTGATTTGTTGGCCCTCAGGTATGGAATGTTATCGTGAATACTGTAAATGTTATAATAGATTGCTTATTGGTACATATTATACGATAATAAACAGTAGTTAGAGATACAAATCAGATAGATTATTTCTTTTGTCAAGGTGGTAAGAAGGTAGGTATGTCAAGTATATAGTTATCGTCTAATAGGTAGGTTTGGAATTATTCTAATAACAACAAGACTGCGTACTATTTCAGAAGTACCTTCTGTTGCGCAATATATCCTGAACAGCTAGCGTGTTAATGCTGAAACAGAGCCCTTCACTGGTAAGTGTTTCAGTAATTGCAGTACAATTAACGTCTTCCTTGCCCCAGAACATACAAGTTTGAAATACATCATGCTTTTTTGGTGCCACCTAAGAATGAGATATGATTTAAAGTGTATGGCTGTAAAATACTTTGAAATAATAAATTTCTAGAGGTTTTTTTAAAAAAAAATTGTTTGTAACAGTTATATAATATAAATAAAAATTATGTATTATTAAACACTAAAGCTATTGAAAGCACTAATACAAAAGCTAAAAAATAATTCGATAAGTAGGTAAAAATAAAATCATCGGTCCAGTGTTTCTCCCATCCAGTCCACTCAGTTTACGCCACACCTAACGATTTTATTTTTTTGTCTGATCAATGCTTTAGATTGACGAGGAGTAGGGGTGTAATGGATCCTGGGATCCACTGAACTGTTTTTTTTAAATTTAAATACATTATTTTCAATAAACCCGTTTAAATTAACAAAAAATAATTTTAAGGTTTTAATTTCAGTACTTCTGATTCTATTAGGTTAATTTAGTGCCTCATTATAACACGGTTCCTTTCCTGAAATTTTTCTGCAGTCTAATTTCTTAATACATAATCTTTCCGTAAACTAAATGGTCTGGTGCACGACGATGGCAAGAGACCGGATGGTATATCGTTACTGCCGTGGAAGATGGGTAGGCCTTAGGTATGGGACGCAACTTGTGTCAACACCGCGCGCAATCGCGCCATCTCATCTTCCAAGTACAGCTGTTTATGCCAGCGCTGCTGCTGGTTCTGCGGAAAGTCTCAAACGGCGTAAATACCAAAATCTGATAAGTAATTACAATTTTTACCATCTGGGGTTGAGAAGCTAGATTCATAGGGTCCGTGTGCTCGCGCTATATTTAAACAACTAGCGAAGCAACTGATTGACGCTTCTCGTGATAAGAAGGCCAGCCTTTTTCTAGCACGGAGAATTAGCATTACCATTCAACGTGGAAATGTTGCCAACCTTATGGGAACGTTACTAGTAGGCGATCATGGGGAGGAAATCTTTGACGCTTGTATGTAAATGATATTGTTTTTTTTTATTATTATTTCCTATTATTTTAATTTTATTTTATAATGGTTATTGTAAGGCAGAGTAAATATTTAATCCTTCCAAAGACTTTAGTGTGTTCTACTAGTCAAGCGTTTTCATTTGATACCCAAATTGACAGAGTTGAGAGAAAATATGTGACCGGCCATTTTGTCGACGGCTATCTTGAATTTCAATATTTTGCATAGTGAAAAGCTTTCAACTGGTCAATCTATACTATAATAAACAAAGTAATAATAGAACAAGTCATTTATTACATTAGATATACTCTAATATTAGTATTTACTTATTTCATATAAAGTATTATAGTTACCTCATATATACTTCTTGCTATTGATTCGTCTGAGTAATTTTGCTTCAAGTACTTTAGACTGCGAGGGATCTTTATGAAACTACCACACACGTTTACAATTTCTTGAAATTTAGCGAAATCCTTTTTAGGACTGTAAATAGAATTCTTGGGATTAATCACATATTTTCGCAATAATCTCTTGTTTCAATAAATTTTCAGGCAGTTGTGTCAACACATACGTACAAAGTTATATTTATTGGATGATGTCGAAACTGTTTCATAAGATCAGAAAACTTTATATGTTGTGCAGTAAAGTTATAAACCGATGCTTTGCATTTTGACTGTGGACAAATCAGCACCGATGGAAACGGCACCTAAACAATAAATAAAATTTTCTTTTAGATTGAACAAATTATGTTAAACATATTTGGTATTGGCATAAAAAATTGATTTACCGTTCTTACTGGGACAAGTTTCTCACTAACGGTAACTATGACAGGACGGGTTTTCCATTTTATCCAAACATTGTGGATTAGATAAGTACATAGACAAATGCTTGCAATGAAAGTTATTAACCAGAAGATTCTAAAATAGTAACGGAAAATAAGTACATATTAATAAATAGTCAGTTGCTGTGATGATTTTTACAAATTTTGGCACAAAAAATATTTGAAGTGAAAAAGTGCTTTTAAACAAGACTGATGAGAGAGACTAGAAACTAAACTTTTATACTTTCGGAATATAGACTACGGGCCCGTGTCGAAAATTGATAGGGCATGTGAACTACCTGGAGACCTTTTTAGAAAGATACAGGGGCATAAAACAATAACATTCAGCACTATGCCGTCACCTGTAAGCTGTCCAACTGTACTCAGTCTGTCTGTCTGTATAATATTGAGGGTGGCCTCCTCCAGCTTTCTCTTCACCTGTCTGAATGGAGGGTGTAGCAATCCTCGATTTCTTCCCCTTGTCACATAATTTTTATACGGCGGTGCGGTGTAATGGATTACAAGAGTTATAGCAATTGTATGGGATCGGAGCCATTTAAAATCAAATTATCAAATTGACCAGGAGAATCACCGGGAACTCATAAAACATTCTAATTCATGGCGCACTATTTTCGTATGGCATTGGTTCCATCCATCGGCTTCATCATGAGACCCTGAATACTATCAACACACTAAGTACTCGTTATCACGAATTCAATGATTTCTAATTCGATGGGTTGTGCTTTTGATCATAATGTTCCTACCATCACCTTCCGACTCTATCATTAGTCCTTGGATACTATCAAGCCATAAAATTCTCGTCAAGACAAATCTATCGATTCCAAACTTGATGGTATTGCGTCGTATTATACAGTTTTCCTGACCACCTTCCGCCTCCATCATCACCTTGGATGCTATCAAAACATATAAAACTCGTCAAGACAAACCAAACGATTCCAAACTCGAAGAAGCTAGGTCGTTTCATTACATAGTTCCTATGCTCACCTTCCAGCTAATACATCAGATCTACGTCTTCATAGTATTGTATTATCTCGCTATATAATCCCTTCAAATTTTTATCACCTCAAATAATATCAGGTTGAAGCTATCTGCTTCGAGATTGATTTGCAAGATGAAACCCGAACAAACATGTTATATACATACATTGTAAGTTTATAAAAAGCTTGTAAAAAGTGGACAAGACCATAAAGCAATATCTAGTAAAATTCATTTTATAAATGTATGATAAAAAAAGCAACTAATACATGACTTTGCCTTTACGTTTTAAACCATCCTCTCTTCACTTTAAAGATTGCCTGAAATAAAACTCAGGTTTGTGTTAAGCTTGCTTTGTGCACGTAATCTCCTTGTAGCCTAGTAATCGAAACGTATGTACAATAATAATAAATAAACTAAAATATTTCACTGAAATAACACAGTTACAATTATACAGTTAAACTAATCATATTCTCATTGATATTCTTTATTTTCGTATCTGATATTTGTTCTGTTGAAAGGTGCTTAAAACTGGTAAAAAATATTTTAAATTACAACAGATCTATGACTTTAATGTAACTATTGATTAAAGGAGATTTTTTAGACATCTGAAGCACAAGAAATACATCCTGTCACAGGGGTTTTTACAAAAAAACACATAACGGGTAAAAACGACATCCAGAGATATTCGCCCAATTAAAATATAAACTCAGAACAACAATTTATGTATCAAACAAAGTATTTTCCCGTGTTAAAATTGCATCCACAACACTAGACAAAGTAGGAAGTAGTGTTGCAACTGCAATAAGCCATACGTGCAGTCAACTTAACATTATGCATATTACTTTTCAGTGATAGTAAGTCCTCTTTTAGTCGTGTATGGTAGTCCATGAAGAGTGGTGTTAGTAGCGTATTCATAAAACATTTCCTGTACTAGTGCTTTCTGTCGTTTTCTTCTTGCTTTTCGAACACAAAAATCTCCATAGATGTTAGTAATGACAACTGCACCTTCATCCATGTCTTCGCTGGAATTTAAAATCAAATTTTCGATTCAATTTCTTAAATTTTTAAGTACCTTATTAATAAAATGCCTGCAACGTAAGAATATAAAGTTCTATCCATTTTCTTGGCTGTTTTTATTATCTCAAATCTTTGAACGAGCAATAAATATAATTAGATCATCGAAAACAGCGAAATCAATTGTCTTGAAATTAAGTATACAGAAGTGATACATCGTTCAAGCTAGGATTCATTGTTCTGTCATTAAGAGTTATTTAATATTCAAGAAGAAGAATTTTAGCTGCTTATATTAGTTCAGAAAACTTGATTGATTCACTTAACTTCATCCTATATTGCAGAGAGACATATCTACGCGGCATGTTTTGAGATGTTGATTTAACCAAATTTTATTTACCCTACCACTTACAGGATTGTAATTAGCTATGAACTTACAGGTTGTATACTAGATGAAAACTATAGCAAAAATTTGTATACTGAAACAGATCAAACATTATAATGCTCACGTTATGGTAATACCATTAATTTTTATTCATTTATTTTTATTTCATTCCTGTAAAATTAGAAAAAAATTATATGTTACAACATATGCAAATGTAAATGCAAATAGGTGGTCTTGTCGTCACGGTGATCTAATCCTGACAACCACTACACGGATTTTCGGTACCCAAAAGCAAGTAACACGTTCCATCAGGCAGAGTAGAATCACTTTGGAAGGGTGAAAATAAAAAAAACACAAGATAAACATTTGAATGGTCTATAGTAATAATAATAATAAATTGACAATTATTACTTACTCCATGGTAGCAGACAAAAGACCTTCCTCGTCCTATTATGGATATAGCACTGTCACAACAGAAACCTACATACACACGTTTGAAGTGTCATTAATTGGGTAAATGGTATACATGGGAGCGTAGGGGCGTTATTAAGTCATCAGCAATTTATTATCAACTTTAATTTCATGTAATTACATAGAAGTATGACATCACACTTGGGATAGGGGCATTACGTATTACTATGATATCATTATCATATAATTAGCAGAAAAGGTCAACTTACCCGTTGGGACAGATATCAGTCAGATATTAAAGTGAAAGTGAAAGTAAAATTTTTCAAAATATAAAATTTGACTAAATTTGAGTACTCTTCAAATTGAGCCTTTCTTTATGCATTTTTCCTTTAACATTATTCAAGGGGTGACAGTTAAGAATACGTAGTGTTACCATCCCTATTCATCCTATGTGCGTCGCAAGAGCTATCTAAGTGAGAAAATGCTGTATAAGTACTTTACAGCATTTTTCACTTAGATAGCTATAATATTATTTAAGAAAAAAGAAAATTTCAATCTTTTTTAACGGGCAGTACCCTCCTATTTTTTTTCTACACCTCAAGCAGTATCGGAGCCTTTTTTTACGTGTGGAAACCCCCTCGGGCCTTCACCCCACCAGGGCTTGCGGCAGGACTGTGAGTCGGAATCGAACCAACTAAAACCACACGGTGTGCCACTCTGCGCCTGAGACGGGAGAGATCCGGGAACCGCTTTCTTACGCCATCCGGGCCCCTCCCAGCGCCTGCCCGCACTGAAGCGGGCTCCATCTGATGGTAAAAACTCTCAAATTGTTAGGCGACGCACGGCACACGCGTAACGTCAACCCCTCGCGGCTGGCCTGTGAATTGGATGGGGAGAAAACCCGTCCCGCCCATCCGCGGCCACACTCAGGCGGCATGAGGCGCTGGTAGGTGCACCTGCGCCGCCCGGTTCGCCGGCGGCGGATCGGGTCCGAGTGGAGATCGTCCTCCCGGGCCTTCTCCGCCGCCTCCTTCTGCGAGATGACTTCCTCGCAGAAGGTCGCGACCGCGGTAAAAGTGCTCTCGCCGCCGGCCATGGAGCGTACGACGGCCGGCAACGAGAGATCTCCTCCGATGACTGCAGTGAGGGCCCGACGCTGCGGCGCCCAAGCGGGGCAAACTGCCAGCGTGTGTTTCAGTGGTGGCAGGCGGGACTCAATTCCCTCCTCGCGACCGAGTGCAGGTACTTCCCGAAGCAACCGTGCCCGGAAAGCACCTGCGTCAGTCGGAAGGCAAGGATCCCGTGCTGCCACCCGAGGATGACTGGCTGGAGTGCCTCCACGGTGGCGAAACCAGCACGAGGAGCCTCCAACCGCGACGATCACCGAACCATAGTGGCTCGACGGGCGGCTTCACGCCACTCGCGTACCTCTTCGGGGGGAGGGCGAACGCCACTCTCAGCCCGGAATTCAGCCACCCGTCGATAAACTTCGGCGAGCACTTCAAGTCAAGGCGCAAGCCGCCTCGGTCGAAGCCGCGCGGTATCCGCGAATGGCTTTGACCGCCAATACCCTCTGAGGCCGCCAGAAGCGCGCCTTATTCTGGGCAGTCAGAGCCGACACCCACATCGGTGCGCCGTACAGCGCCATCGACCGGACAACCCCCGTCCACAGGAGTGGTCCTAGGACAGACCCCTTCGGAACGCCGCACTACATGGGTCGCCGTTTCAAGGCACCATCTCGATCCTCGTACACGACGGTACGCTCCTCCAGATAGTCTGCCACCAGCCGCCTTAGGTACTCTGGCACCCCGTGGTACTGGAGTGCTTCCCTGATGCAGCTGAATGGCAGACTATTAAAGGCGTTGGCGATGTCCAGAGACACCGCCAACACCACGCCGCCACAGCTCACCACCTCTTCGGTCACGGCCTTCAGGCGCATCACGGCATCGACCGTCATACGCCCTTCCCGGAACCCCATTAGGCGTCCGACAGGTTGTGGCCCACCTCGCTGAGGTACCGGACGATACGGGCAGAGTCGAACAACTTGCCCGCCTCGTCCAGCAACACGATGGGCCTGTAGGCCGCGACCGAATCGGCTGGCCGTCCCGGCTTCCTCAAAAGGACCAGCTGCCCGCTTTTCCAGCACTCAGGGAAGCGTCTGGATGCCAAGATAGCGTCCAGCACTTCCCTGAGGCGGTCCGACATAAACAGTATCGGAGCCTGTGTTAAGCTTATTTCACTTACATTCCAGTTCTCACTATTATGCCTCTCGCACTTTCATGCAGCTTACCTTGTTCTTTCTGGCATTCATCACAATCATTACCTTACGGGATGGGTCTATCATCTTACTCTAATCTATGTTTTTTATCTTTTTATTTGTATCTTATGTACACGGGGATATGAGGTACACTTTGTTTGAAACTTTACTCATACAAACATTATTCTTACAGCTATTTACAAGTACCACTCACTACATGCTTACATTTTACTGTTACGTATACATTGCTTCTATCACTGCTACGATTTTTCTTCTAACATCTAATATATTTGTTTTTTATTCTTTTTTAAAAACATTTTTCTTATTCACTATTAGATTAGATGATTTTACTATGACTACTTACTTATTGTCTATTAACATTCTCTTATTTATACTTAACACTTATATACTTTACTATATTGTGTAAACATAATTCATTACATGCTTGTTTTATTTCTCTTAATTACAATTTTTACTATACTAACGCAGTAATCTAGGAATACATTTCTATTTCTACTATTAATTATATTACATATGTTTTCTTCTCTTATTTTTATACCTATTTTGTTTTCGCAGTTGTACCGCTCTAAGGAGAAGATAGGGCAGTGACACCAAATTTGGAACTGTCCCTTTCGCCCGGATCGCAGATGCCAGATGGGCTCTCCTTACCTGAACCGTTCCAAGTATTCGGAGAACCCACCGTACCCCGTCATTGTCTGTGTAAGTATGTTTCCTACTTCGATTTTACTGATTATTTTGTACGCCGACACCGCATCCAGGAAAAATAATTTGGTGACCTTTGCAGTTACACCATTCTTCCTCACTCTCACTCACTCCATACCTGTTGTTCCACTCATTCAGGGTCTGCATACGCAGATTCCGCTTGATGGAAGAAACTGGACACAGGTCGTAGTCCGGCCTTTCAGCGACTTCCTTAGCTAGTTGGTCTGCTCGTTCGTTCCCCTCCACCCATGCGTGGGCTTAACAAGGTGATAATTTTGCCCTGGAGAGACTGAGATTTTATGTTCTTCCTTTTTTCCACTGCAAGTGGATGGAGGCAGTTGTAATTTTTCACTGCCATTAGTGCATCCATGGAATCACTGAGAACCCGAAACGTTGATGCCTTAATCTTGGCAATCTCCCTGGTTGCGGCCCATATGGCCAGGAGCTCGGGCTAGTATACCGTGCAGTACGCTGGTAATGCTAGTTTGATCGACTTTGTTTCCTTTCCCCTGTCCTATATGAACAGCGCTCCACCTTCATGTCCCCAAGAATCTGGTGCGGTACTCCCCTCTTATGAGTCCATCACGAATGCGCTCCATCAGGGTATAGAGGGCGTCTTCAGTGCTCCTTTGTGGCATGAACCCGTATTGACGAGTACTGATCCTGGGGAGCAGATGATATTTGAGACGCGCCACCAGAATTTTCTCGAAATTTTTTCCCATCTCCTATGCTAGCGCTCTGGAACGCTCTCGTACTCCCACAACTCTTCATCACCTTCTTCCCACCAACATATGGCTCTTGTATGAGCGCCACCAGTATTGCGTTTGCTTGCCTCAGTAATGAGTTGCTTTGCTAACTTTTTCCTCTGAAGGTTAGTCTGCACGAGCCTATAGTGAGCCGGGCTGCCCTCAGCAATACGCTCTCGATGAACGGGCCAATTCGTCCCATTTTCCGCGTACTGGACAATCAGGACTGAACGCGTTATGCTCATTTTGGTCCATTCTAGCTCTGGTACAGTTCCGACATTTCGGCGGCATATTCGCCAGCCATTTCTCGCAGGCTGCTCTCAAGTGAGGATCCCCACTGTGGCTGCACATATCAGCGGTCTCTTTACATAAACGCTTGCTATAGCCATAGTCCAGGCATCGTGTACATTGAATTAGTGGTGAGTGGTCCTCCACTTTAACCTGCTGCAGGTCAATGTACACGATGCCCGCATCCGTTAAGCGGCGCCAAACTCCTGGCGGTGCGGTCAATATGAGTTGGGATACGTATTTATTTTTCGTACGTTCCTATATTTTATTTTCATGGCCGCTACGCTTTCATTGGGTTCGTCCTTTAGGAGGTTCTGTTTTGGTTTATTACAGCCCCCAATACTTCATCATCCGTAAGGTAGTCTATCACGGACCTGAGTGTAATCTGAGGATCCTTATTAGTCATTTCCTCCACTTGTAGGTCCCCTCCTGACTTCCTCAGTTTCTCCTTTACTTTCTCTATTTCCCGCTTGGATTAGCAGCCTAGGATGATTTTATGGTCTGTTGATTTTCTTATTCTATCTACTTTGACACCCTCTTCTTTCGCGTTAACCACCTCTTTCGGGCAGGGCGTTTCGCTGGTCCGGCGACTACTCCTGCATAGGAGGCCAGTTTATTATTTTCCTGTATCATGGCCCTTATCTTTAATATTTCTTCCCTATTTTCTTTGAGTATTTGTTCCTGATCTTCCATTTTTTGCGGAGTTTATCTCCTCCTTGTCCTTAATCTAAATTACAGGTTCGGTATCCATAGTTGATTTTAGTACCGCTTCTGCTTCTTTTAGGAGACTGAATAGACGGGCAATGGCCTCCGTGATGTCCTTATCTATTTCTGTTTTGAGATTTTTGCTCAAGTTCATAGCCGATTTAGCTTTGACAACCTGAGCTTTTGCCTCCGTAACCCTGCTTATGTACTTAGTCGCTACCTTTTTGGGCAGTGATTTAGCCTTAGGGGAGGTAGAGCTAGGGGGACGGATTTTAGCCACTATTACACCAATGCTACGTCGCACTTGTGTTGGTGCCGTGAATAGAGTCGAAGGGCCTGCCTTTACCATCTTCCGTCTATCTTTGGCAATAGGTGACTTTTTTCCCGTTGTTTTGGGGGAAATGTCCTTTGGCGGTTTGCGGTATGCTGCGTACATTTCACTGGTTTTTCAGTACCCTCCTTTGCGGCGGTGTAGTGTGTCAGAATCGCACCGGCTAAAGCCGCTTTATGTACCGCTCTGCGCTTGTGATAGTATGGATCTAGGTGTAGACATTTAGAGCTCTCCTAGCTCCTCCCCGCTAGTGAGAAATCAAAAACAAATCAATTTCGCTTCAAAGATTGGTTTGACAGTTAAGTGTAGATTGTAGTTACTCCAGCACCTTCTGAAATTAGATCGTTGCGTCGCATGTGAGATTTGTGCAGTTGTTCTTATTATCACATTAAATATTTTAGTAAGAGTTAAATTTGCTATGAATATAGATGATATTGTTACTGGTATCATTGTAAAAGTTTTTGTCAACAGGCATCACAGGATACGTGCGTCACTTGTGAGACATTTTGTTTTCATGATTGTTTAATGTTAAAAAGCTCAGTTGGAAAGACGGTTTCCTTTGCATGTCATCCATTTTATCATTAATTTCATGATGACGAAGAATTCAAGATTTGAAGAGTACTAAAAAAATGAATAAAATGAATACTAAATGAATAAAAATAAATACTAAATACTTGACATTGGCAAAAATAACTGATTAGGCTGATTGCCTTCTCATCAAAAGAGGAAGGAGAAATAGCGCAATTTTGCACAGATTGCCATATGCAAAAAAAAATTAGAGCAATTTTGCTGTATTGTCTAAATATTATTTTTTACCAACTTGTATATCTAAAGCAATCAGAAGGTAATTAATTCGTTGTTTAATAATACTTTTGCTATGTTTTTACTATAAATTTACATTGAATCAAGGGTCTGGTAAGATCACCTCAAATTTTCTACTTTTAATGATGGAAATATCCTCGGACACGTCTCCAAGAAAATGTAGAGAGACACAAATATTACTACTGCATTTCACACATTCCTAGAGAGATATAGCAACTTTCGCTGGGGTTTCAAAGTCTGTCATCAATCGAATTAAATAAAAATTAACAGTTAAAAACCCCTGGATCACCACATTTCATACTGATAGAAAAATGAGTAACATCTGCCTTGAAAATTATAAAACGTGCGTTGCACATATGCCAGCGATGATGAACAAATATGGTGTGAAGACTTCAGAGAGGACAATATGGAGGCGGTTGAATGAAGAGGATCTGATGTGACGACGGCCTTGCAACCACACCTAACAGATAGTATGAAAAGAAATCTCTAAAGAGCTAGACAACATGGAAATATTACTATTGAAGACTGGAGTTGTGTAAGTATCACTTTTTTTTAATAATGCAATTGATAAATAACATTTCTTTGCCATCGTTCTATGAATTTACAGATTCTTCAACGAATTAATCTTTGCAAGTTTTGGTTGACAATAGTTCTTTTGTAAAGCCCCGTTGTGGAGAACGATTCCACGCTGATTGCTTTGTGGAGAGGGTTGAACACCCGAATACTTATCATGGTGTGGTCTGTCATCTCAGCTGAAGGGACAATGAAACAAGCCTAATTACTGTTACAGGACAATAAATGGTTCCCTGATGATAAGGAATGCGTTTTTATGTACGCCTCGATCCGTATCACAAAGCCAGTAGTGTCACTGTATTTGTTACTGAGAAAAATGTCACTGTTTTGCCTTGGAAAGGAAATCAACATCCACAATCCACACTCCAAACGGTTGCAAAAGAAGTGATTACCAGTAAGCGGCAGTTGATAGAAACTCTAAACAGTACTTAAAGGGCATCACCAAACCAAACTCCAGGAATATGCCAAAATATGTATTAAGAGTATACCGTGACACATAGAAGCGCTTATTGCAAGTAAAGGGTGGCATCTCTAAATATTAAAATTTATCCTATAATTTTCACTCTTATTTATATTAGTCATTTTTTTTAAAGACATCTCCCTCATTAGGAATATACATTCTTGTGTCACGGGGATCTTTACAAACATACATGAAACGGACACAAAGTACACCCAGGCTTAGAACAACAATTTATGGATCACACAAAGTGTTGTACTGAAACCCCTTTTTTTTACGTGTGGAAAACCTCTCGGGCCTTCACCCCACCGGGGTTTGCGCCGGGACGGTGTGTTGGAATCGAACCGACTAAAACCACACGGTTTGCCACTCTGCGCCTGAGACGGAAGGGATACGGGTACCGCTTTCTTACGCCATCCGGAGACCACTTACACCACTAGGCCAACCATGCAGTCGATATAATATAAAAAAGGTTTGTACAATATGGCGATTCCAATAAAATAAAGATAGAAATGAAAAAGTATAAAAGACCCACATCATTTATTACAGAAATCTAATAAAACTAGAAAGTGTAAAAATCTCTTAATACTGTCAACACATAATTTGGCCACCTATCGTATATCTTCCATGTAAAGACAACGACCAGTTACGATTTTAGAATGACTATTGATGTATTTACGTAAACTGTAAATCGTAAATATTCCGTTTTGCACCCAATCTTATGGTGTTCGCTGTTATAAGTAAGGAAGTCAAATGACATTAATATTTAGATAATAATTATTATTTAGATATAGGTTTATTTAAATGCACATCTTATGTTCTATGTAAAACTAAGAGTAATACGTGTTTCTTACACGAGTTTGTGATATGTGTAATATGTAATATTAAAGATTTTTAATGATAAATATTTATGAACATGAGGTAAGTGAGTATGGTGTAAGAATTTTGGAAGAGCTGTCAAGAAAGCAAGCATCGCAGGATAGCAGTATTGAAAATAGGAGAAAAACTTGTAAGAAACCCTGTACCGATCCGGTAGGCCCTTGAGGCCAATAGTGTCCTATCAAAAGTGCTTTTGGCGATGACAATAAGAAAAATAATAAAAATGTAAACAAACAGATGTGCATTTCATTTGCGCCAAATAAAACTTACGCGCTGCTTTTGAAAGGAAAACATCAAATCACCAGCGTGTATTAAATTTGGAAATTTTACTCTTGAAAATAAATCCTCGGATTGTTAATTGGGATTGGTTTAAAAAAACTTTTATTAATCGAACATATTAGAACAGTTATTATAAAGTCTACAAAAATATTCTTTGCACTGATGAGGATATCACCTGCGACATTTCTGCAGGGTCAGTTATTTAATACACTAAAAATCATAATAATATGGAGCTACTTATTTGGGTTTAATTTGTTATGGTGCTCCTGTATGGGCCAATAAGGCGACCGTAGGTGTTGTCTATCGCAAACTGTTACAAGGCTAACGAATTGCATTGATTTTCTTGTGCAAAGCATATAAGACGGTTAGCACTGAAGCTTTACCAGTGTTGGCGGGTGTTCTTCCGGTGCAAAGATGCGCAGCCATTCGCTATTTCACACTACAAAACACAGAATGCGATTTTCTGGGCGTACGAGACCGCGATAAAATTATAAGATTGTTTCAACAGCAGTCCAATGTCTATAATGTCCTCATATATGAATAGGAATAAAGATGGAACGAATAACCTAAAGGGCGCCAACCCTAACAGTTCCTTCCATCTGTTCGTGAACGGTTGTCGAGGACATGGCTCGAGATAGATCACTGCGTCGCAAAATTTCTTGCAAGCCACGGTAACTTTAAGAGTAAACTAAAGTTATTTAAATTAGTCGATTCACCATTGAATCAATGCTAAACACCTAATTCTGCTGTGAACAGTCAAAAGAGCAGGCGCATCTAATCGCCTAATGGTTTGCGATAAACGTTGCCTTTGGATACCTGCAATACTGAAGGCGACACAAGTGCAATGCCAGCCTTTGGAGGATGGACGGGGAAAAAAAAAATGGACGGGGAAAAAAAAATCAGTTTTTTTTTGACACCGAGGTTTGCGTTTTTCTTCGAATAATATATAAAGAAAAGTTTTTTCAACAAGCATTTACATTATGTATTGGAAATAGACGTTCACATGAATACATATGACAATTTTAGCATTAATAAAACCCGGAACAATAAAAACAATTCTAATGCTCTTAATGTACACTTATATACTATTCATATGTACGTAACTAGAATTTTTGAACAATAGGGTTCTGCCTTTCTTGTTTCTCTTGCTTAAGATCCTTTTTCAAAGTACACCATAATCTGAAACAATGAAAATTTACTAAATGACATATCTATAAAGTATCTTCAAAATATCTTTTAGAAATTATATTTTAGACAGTGATTGTCAACTGTCCTGTGTTTGAGTGAACCTTGGTACCTACATATTTTTAACGAAGCTAAACCTTAAAAATTCCAGTTAAAACAAGTTGGATATTTATAAAAACTAATTTTAGTGATATTAAATCTTTTACCTATACTAATGTATTTACAGACCACTACCCGATCTTTGTCTTTGAGTGTTGATACGCATCATCTTAAAATCAAACTCGAGTGTTATATCATAGATTATACTAGACTAAAGAATTTAAGCATTCAAGCTAACTGGTCTACACTATTAAATATACAAGACCCAGAAGAATTTTTTGATATCTTCATCAATAAATTAAATCTGCTAATTAAAGACTCTACAAGATAGTGAATAATAAAAAGCGCAATACTGTAGCTAGAAGCACTTGGATAACAAAAGGTATCATGATCTCCTGCAAGACCAAAGAGCTCTAATATAACGTATGAAAACGTGATAAAAATAACATTAAGCTAAAAAATTAATATTATAATTATAATAAAATTTTAAGTAAATTAATCAAGGCTGCTAAAAAATTGTGTGAGACTGATAGAGTTAAAAAGTACTGTAAAGATAGTAAAAAAATATGGAAATTTGTTAACAGTAAATTAGGCAAAAATGTAATGAGCAAAAATGAAATTGACAGTATAGTATGTAATGATGAAATTATTAATGATAAGAAAATTATTGCAGATAAGTTTGCTACGTTTTTTACTGACATTGGTGAAAATTTAGCTAAGAAAATTGAAGTTAAAGAATGTAATATTGAATCGCGTATACAACAAAACTGTAAAAGTCTTTTCTTGAAACCAACTAGTCAAACTGAAATTGAACAAACTATACTAGAACTAAAAGATAAAAAGGAGGTGTTGATTGTATACATAGTAAAGTATCTCAACATATTTCCAGGGATATTAGTCGTCCCTTAGAATATGCTTTTAACTCTGTATAAGTAAAGCAATTTGGCCTGAGGCTTTAAAAAAAGCTGATGTTATACCAATATTTAAATCGAGTAATAGGCATTTAATGACCAACTATCGACCAATATCACTTATCTCTAATTTGGCTAAACTCTTTGAGAAAATTATACATACTAGATTAATAGAATTTTGCTCTAAAAATAACATTTTATCAGACAAGCTATTCGGTTTTGTTAAAAATAGAGGTACAATATATGCTCTAATTTTTACCACAAAAAGCATATATAATAACTTCTGAAAAATTACTTGACCAATAGAACACAATGTGTTAAATTAAATAACTATACTAGTAAAACTAAAACTATTAAAGTTAGGGTTCCGCAAGGCACGATTCTTCGGCCTTTGCTGTTTTAATTATACATTAATGATATTTTTAAAGTGATACCAAGTAATGCTATAGTTTCCTATGCTGATGGCACAGCTATTTCTTGAACTGGAAATATAAATTAATTGATTGGCTTAATAAAATAGATATATGGCTCAGGGAAAACCAACTATCTCTTAATGTGGAAAAATCCACTTTTATTACCTTTGGAAGCTACATAGACAGTATCCTAAATAAGTTTGATTTACAAATAAATGGTAAGCCTCTGACAAGAGTTGATAATTGTAAATATTTAGGGATATATTTTGATAAGCACTTGAAGAGGGATAAACATGCCTATGGATTATCAAAGAGGCTTAACTATTTCACTTTCCTTTTTTACAAGCTTAGCCAGGTACTTAATTCTTCTATTTTAAAAACCATATGTCATGGACTGTTTGAAAGCGTGGTAAACTATGGCATTGTTGCATGGGGAGGAGTCTATAACAATTCAATAAAACCTGTCACATCTCTTCAACATAAAATAATTAAAAAGCTATGTAAAAATAATTACAACACTTTCCCCTTGACAATTAGAGACTCATTTATAATAAATGCATTAACTTACTACTATCAAGAATGTAAAAGCCTATTCTATGAAAAATGTATAAATACAAGATCTAAGTTGCTAGTACTACCAAAAATAAACAAAACTACTAGTACTCAGAATGCTTATTATGTAGCAATTAAATAATATAACAAACTCCCTGCTGATATGAAAACTTTAGACTGTAGTAAGAAATTGTTTAAAAAAAGGTTAAGTTACTGGATAAGAAACCTTAATGGCTTACATGCTTAAAAAATGCAATGGAAAATGCGAATATTTGATTAGATATTTCTTTTTTGATAATTATTTATAATTAGGTATTTCTTTCTTTATAAACTTATTACTTATTGTACTTATTATCTCTTTGCATTGTATGAACGACAAAAATTTTGTGAAAAGAATATATATTGTAATATTGATATTTTTGTACTAATTCTATAAACAGGTGTTTTTACACCTCGATAGAATTCTTTACCAGATAAATAAATAAATTTCCACATCTAAGTTACACGTATACCTAGCTTTACGTATAGATACCTTGAATTCGAAATCACTTTTAATAGGGTTGTATTTCCCGTAAAATTTCCGATAAATGAACTTAACATTTTGAGAACTATTGAACTTTTAGAAGGTGTTACCTTAATGTAAGAAAGTAGAATAGTTCCATAAGGCTCAAAAATGAGAACCCTAGAAACAAGCCGAGGAGTCCTCCAATGTTGGCGAAGAAGTCAGTCATGCCAAACAGTTCCGAGCGATGCATCGACATATACTGCGACCGTTTGTAGTACATCTCCAATTTTGAAAACTGTTTGCTAACAAAGATAAAAATTAAACATCGTTAGCTTTTTGACAAAGGGACACAACTACACTGGATAACAGCACTACAAAGAGAAGATAAACTTGGAATAAACACCAACCCGACTGGCCAGAAAGGTACAGTGGACCAAAAACTTTTTCAAGGTTCAATATTCTAGCTAAAAGCTATTAATCATGATAAAACGGGATTGTATAACACTGGGTAATCTGTTGAAGGATTGAATGAAGTTTAGTAAAAGAATAATTGATAAAAGTTGAGAGATACGGTGCTAGTTAGTGAAAAAAGTGGAAAAAAAGACCGGCTACCAGAAGGAGATTTTTTTTGCTATACTTAGATATTGATATATAATTTTAGAGTTTGTTCATCGAACAGAGGGAGGTGAACAAGGGAGTAAATTATACTATGTGTTTATTATGTGTGCTATTTTTTACTACAAGTACTAGTAATTTGGTAGTTAATTTAATTTGTTCATGGCAAATTCCAACATTGTTTTTTTATTACCAAAGGAGCAATGTGAAGATTTTCGTTCAATGTAACTTACTCTTTATCAGCTGTCCAATTGTGTGCTTCATATATTACATGCACCACATTTTTCAGATTAAAATCTGTTTTGAGAATTTCTGCATCGTAATCCACACTGTAACATGACGGAAGGCAACGGCACGTTCTGTTTTTGTCACTGGCTTCGATCTCTACCATTTTATCTTAAATTATAATGAAAATACATATTTTAAATGTATAGACTAGTAATAAATAAATAAAGTTGTCAATACTAGATATACATCACCTCTGGCCCTCTTCATACAGTCCCTATTGTAAATTGTGCAAATTGTTTTAGTTTCATCTGAAAACATTTGGTCAACAAATAAAAAGTACTAAAATCGGGATCATAACAGGAAAACTAACAGGATTTAGGCATAATATTACTTACGAGGCATATAAAATGGTATGCAATTACATAGATCAAATGTAACATTTGCAAGACACTCAATTTTACAATTCTTCGCCGTGTATATTTTGAAATATTTCAAATACTTATCACCTGGGAAGTAACATTGTCTTCTGTAACATAAAAATATTTGTTTATTATTAATGGATCATGTGCTTGAAGTTATATCAACATTCTAAATGATTTTATAAAAATAAATAGAAGTGTGTTACAAAAAGTCAGACCACGATAACGCTTTACCGAATTCATTCTATTGGTCGGAATGACGAAGAGACAGCTCCGGACTATGAGCCCGAAATGCTACAGCGCATTGCACATACGTAAGCCCCGTAAGGAAAGCTGCGGTCTTCATCCTTACAAAATAAGGACGGTATGCTCCAGAAGGAGACCGCAGAGCGTGATTCGGAAAGGGCCGATCCCGCTCGAAAATGGTTTAGAAAGGGACACTATAGAGGTTGCTAGATCCTCAATCGTTGCCTAAGGGTGGCTGCGGACACATCTTGGGGGGATGTGATCGCTCTAAATGACTCGGGACTGGTGACACCGTTGCGGCTAGGGGGTATCGTTTAAGCAGGATGGTATTCCACCTCTTCCTGCGTAGAACATGTGAGGAGTGACAGCATCCTGCACCATAAGTGACTCTGGTCACCCGCCAGTCCTGGGGTACAGCAGGGGGACTCTAGAAACAGCCGATGTCACACACCCTTCTCCTCGCGTTGCGCGCGATACACCGATACAATGTTCACCGACGAACAGCGGGGGGATCTTAGATTTTTGTTAAATATACGCATACGATGTTTGTTATTTCAGAACTTCGTAAAGTTTCAGTAGAACCCCTGTGGGTTCGAAAGGGATTAGTTCTACTGAAACTACAAAACTACACCAGTAACAGCAACACTTGCTCAGAAACACACCGAGCTATAGCACTCGGGAAGTCCCAGGAAAAATTGGGAAATTTGGAACTCGTTATAACATTAAAAAGGAAGGAGTTAGAAAGTTAGAAGCGAAATGTAAGTAAAACTTTAATTACAATTCGACAGGCAGCACGTTGACACTTCTCTAAAAGTTTGTCATACAAAATCATATTTTTGCTGAAATTTTAAAACAATGAGGGTAATAATAAAATAAAAATAAAGGAAATCCATTTTAAAATGCAAAGAAAAACACATAATGAAGACCTTTCAAATATCAAAACTTCTAAAGTGATCCACAAATGAAGATAGCCTGTAAGTAATAAGTACGAAGTAACAAACATGACAAAATAGGAACGAATCGATTTTTTTTTAAGATGGCCGACGCTTTTTTTTTGTGTACAATCTTTTTTTTTATCTTACATTTCTGAATTGGTTTCTTGTAACGTTTCCGATGTATTCAGTATGCTAAAGCTGAGTGCCATCGATGAAACCTGCTTGTTCAGAGCAGCAAAATAATATAGGTTTGACTGTGGTAAATCCGCAGGGTGTTGAATATAGACCTGGAAAAAAGACGCTTTGAACTCAATATACACAAGTATATATTTAGAATTTAGTATCTTCTATGGAAATTGCTCGAGATAAATATCCCAACAGGCCAACAAATTAATTTTGACGAAAAGCAAAAAGAAGACTTATACTGCGTAACATCATCTAAATCCTTGGTGTACTAAATAATGATTACTATAATGTAAAAACGAGAGGTGTCAGTACCAGTTTATGTTTATAAAGTTTTGATAAATAAAACCCATGGCAGAGTAGAGGATAAGCGTGCGTGGACTTAGTATATTTTCCGCACATGTGATTTCCCTGGCGATCTTCTCAATCAATTTTTTTTTTGTTATTAGTTGTTACTACTACTAGCTTCCCTATAGCCTCTATCTCTAGGAACTTTCTCATGCCTTGACATTCATATTAGGGATTTGATTAGTACTACTTGTTTATTGAATGTATTTTTTTATATGTATTACCTATCTTTATCTGCAACCTTGTTTTTATATGCTTCTGTTTATTAACGGACGCTATTTGCTTTGTAAATATTATAACAACGTAAATCTTAGTAAATTGTAAAGGTTTCTTTAATTTTTTTATTTTTCTCTTCGTCATTCCATGGTGTTTCCTTTTTCTATTCTACATGTTCCATAAATAAATAGTACGTGTGTACGCATTATTGGAAATCTCTGTTTTTAAAAATTAAATTATGAAGTTTCTTTGCGGTTCTTCACCATAGGAATGACATTTTGGAACCACGCAACTAAAATAATTGATGTAACTTTTCGGAAGAGCTATAATGGCTTACTTGAAATAAAAGCTTTTTGTTGAGTATTGCAAAATCACCTACGTGCTAGTTATCTATAGGCGGCTACCGGTTAGAGATTTTGTAAAGTAACCCTAATTGCTGATTTATGTTTTATCTGTCTAGACAATCTTATTGTTTTCCTATTTATATCATTCACTAAGTAATAACACTGATAATTCATATTCATATTTACCTTATATCCAGAATTTTCACCGTTACACAATTGGTCGCGATCTATTAATGATTCCTTCATTATTATTTGTAAATCTGGATATGCTCCATTCTCCTAGAAGCAGTTTTAAAGATATAGCGCTAGTTTCTTGCAATTTCTGATAAATTTTCAGATAGTTATCTGCCTTATAAAACGCCATCTAGTCCCAAGCTAAGCAGGGCTTGTGTTATGGGTACTAGACAACTGATATAAATACATGAGTACTTTTTATTTTTTAAATACATTCTTATTATACATAGAAAACACCCAAACTCCGAAACAAATATTTGCAAATTATGCAAACATTTGGTCCGACTCGGGAATTGAACCCCAGACCTCAACACAGCAGTCGCATACGCTACCACTGCGCCACAGAGGCAGTCAAATATATATATGTCCCTATACAAGACTTCTGAAATCGAATTCTGTTGTTATCTGGCAGATAAGTCCTCATTAGTCTACCGAGGGTTTTATCAGCAAATGCTCAAACTGGCACTTGTCTCACAATTTTATTTAAAAACATACAATTTGACCAAGCTGAAGTAGTTTGGTTTTTTATCACACAACTTTAATGAATAAGATCAAGTCCTTTAGACTATTAGTTTGTAAGAATACGCTTATCATACCTAAAATACATTTGCCTAATAAATAATACAAGCTGTACCAAATGCAATATGAAATAATTTTCCCGGAAAAATGTCTACTGACTACTAAAGAAAAGAAAGAATTTTAGAAATCACTTCAGAAGATCCGGATAAGAACATCAAGATCCAGAGAATACCCCTACAGTCAAAAAATGTATCGATTTTCGAGTCCTTTTTTGGAATCTTATTTCTTCGTAACAATAATATTACTATAGATTAGTGTGTTTTGTTGCAAACACCGGTAGTGTGTCAATTGCAGTGAAACCACGGGTCAAGGAAAATTGGTATTAACCAATTTCTTCGTTACTTTTCATCAAGTGAGTGAAGTCAAACAGCACCTACCCTCCCCTTGCCCTGATATTAGTGTTGCCGGTGTTACCGATGGAGTAAATTCTTCTTTCTCCTGTAATTGAGCTTAACTATTAACAAACCTTTGTGAGTTTAAAATAATGCGTGGCAGTTATTATGGTTATTTGATTAATAGTGATTTTTATCAGTATCTCGACTATGGTTTGTTATGCTCACTAAAATGTCATTGCTTGCGGTGTCGTCGTAGGGCGGGTCATTGCCTTCCCTATAATATGTCGAGGGAGACGATGGGTGGTTCATGCGTCATACTCGTGAACAGGTGCTGCTTGGAATAACTGGTCAACCTAGTCAATGAAGCTTTAGCCAATGCTATTAATTTAGTTCGTTCAACAGCAACTTTAGCCTCTTAATCCAGCCAAGAATTATTTTTAACAGTAGATTTTGAAATTGAATGAAAGTAAGTGTACAGCTTGAATGGTTTCTATGTTTAATTTCAAACCTTCAATGGTATCACTGAGTGATTTTTTTTTGTAGTACCTTAGTTTTGGAGCATTTTAATAGTATAAAAATCAGGTAGCAACAACTTGCACACTCTTTATCTTTCATGTAATCTTTTGTATTTGATTATCTGACTTTTAAAAAGAGTGGGCATGGGTTTCTTTGTCAGTATTCTTCCCATAAAGCTCTACGCATTTTGGAAACTGGAGATTATGGATTGACACAGGCAGACCGTGGATTTAGGTATTTTCACCTAATTTGCGTTGCCAATACAGTACATCTGTGGCGTCTGTTTGTGACGATCTATGATTTTTATCTGTAGCTTCAATTTAACGTTCATTAATTTCACTTAGTCTCTTTATTGAATAAATGATTTTGAATTTGAATTGAATTTGAATTTCACGGGACAGGATGGATGGTATGGAAAATTTTAAACAAAATCTATACTAAACCGTCTGACTAGCGTGCTTTATCACAATATAGGAGACTAAATGCTTCTTCTGTACAGCAGTGGACAGAAAACGTTAAAGACTGTTGATGATTGATGATTGTTCTCACCTTTCCTGGAACGGGATAAACCTGAGAACTAAAGTCAGTATATCCGTGTTCATTTGTCCAATTAACGGCAGGTTTGTTGGCCCCCATGTATGGAATGTTATTAGGAATACTGTAAATATTATAATAGATTGCTTATTAATACACATTATATAATCTTAAACAGTAGTAAGGGACAAATTAGAAATAGTATTTCCTTACTACAGTGTAAAGTTAACGTCGAAAGGTCTTGACTGAATTTGTAATGGTCGAATTATTTATGCTCCTGTTAAATTAGTGATTCATGTTATAACAACAATACTGTAAAGTGTTTTAAAAATTACCTTATATTGCGTAATATATCTTGGAAGGCTAGCGTATTGATACTGAAGCAGAGTCCTTCACTGGTAAGTGTTTCGGATATTGCAGTACAATCATGGTCAACCTCGCCCCAGATCATACAGCTTTGGAATACATCACGCTTTTTTGGTGCCACCTATGAATAATATTTGATTTTTAACGCATGGCTGAATTGTATGAAACAAAAAAGAAAACCTTCTAATAGTAGAGTTTTTCAGGTTTTTTAAGAAAATCAGTTTGTTACCATGTAACAAAATAAAAAAATCGATGTCTCCTAAAATTCACAAATATTTTATGATAGTCTAAGAGCCCGTGAAGATCAATTTACGTCCAACTGATAACTAGATCGAACTATTTTGTAATTGTATTCATTAATGAACACATCTAAGGTGGCTTGCCTAGCTCAAATCTGTTATGACTATTTCTGCTCATTTTTATTGATTTTTTTTAGGCAATTCATAAGATTACTAATAAAATAACCTTTATTTTGCTGCCAGTTTCGATTAATTAGTTATTAGTTGGGTGTATAAACCTATATCAATTTTCCTGTTCATACCTGTTAGGCAGCTATATAGAAATAAGTGGGCAAGCCTACTTAGGTATATTCTCTTCACAGAAAATTATCGTTTGGGACTAAATTTATTTGGTTATTAGTAGAAGGAAAGGGATGGAAACGTTGTGTTAAAAATTAATTTAATTTTGTAAATAGCCATGACTATTTCAAATTTCTAAACTCGTTGCAAGAAGAAGAAGACAACTTCAAAGTTCTAAACTCGTTGCAAGAAGAAGAAGACAACTTCAAAGTTCTAAACTCGTTGCAAGACAACTTCTAATTTAGCATTTTAAATCAGGCATAGTGAGCTTTAACGAATCTTGTCAGTGAGTTCGTCTCCGTTTCACGTGGCACGAATAAAGCGAAATTTAGCAGATAGGCATTAGTCTGTTACAAGTCAATAAACTTCACTTATTACATTAGGATTTTATTTTTATTATGACTCTCATCTGCCTGATGGAAAGTTTAAGCAGAATCCAAGAGTAGTGATAACCATACTTATTGCGAATGCAGACAATGCAACAATGCAGCATGGTGACCCACACCATGTCGGCCTAGTGATGTTTCTGCATCATTAGGCCTCCGGTCTCGCTCTTATCAACGATACGAAATACGAAACACGATAGCAAGAACGCTATTATTATATGTGGATTTTCTTTGCTTTACTATGCTTTGATATTAGTGTTTTACTAATTTCATATAAAGTATCATAAGAAAAAATGTGATCAACTACCTCATATATAGTTTTTGCTATTGATTCGCCTGAGTAATTTTGGATCAAGTCCTTTAGTCTGCTAGGGATCAATGTATCCAATCCACACACGTTTAGAATATCTTGAAATTTAGCAACATCTTTTTCAGGGCTGTAAGTAGAATTCGTCGCATTAATCAAGTAAATACTTATATAAAAATATTTATACAAGAGATTACAAATGTAATCTCTTGTATAAATATTTTTCCAGGCAGTTATTTCAAAACATACGTACAAATTTGGTTTTTCTGCAAGTGGTGACTGGTTCATAAGCCTGAAAAACCTTAAATGTTCTGCTGTGAAGTTATATACTGTTGCTTTGCATTTTGACTGTGGACAAATCAGGACCGATGGAAAAGGCACCTAAAAATCAAGAAAATGTTGCTTTAAAAAGAACAAATTATGTCAAACATTGTAGGGTTTGCCTCAAAAATTAAATTACCGTTCTGACCGGCACAAGTTTTTCACTAACTGTAACTATGACAGGACTTGTTTTCCATTTTATCCAAACATTGTTGATTAAGTAAGTACATAGACAAAAGCTTGCAATGAAAGTTATCAGCCAGAAGATCCTGAAAATATTACTAAAAGTAAATAACTATATATTAATTTATATATGGTTTTTTTCATAAATGTTGATATAAAATATTTTAGGAGAAAAAATAGACTACTTTTGTATAACATAGCTGACTTGCTTTTGGACAGAGTGAGAGATTAGAAGCTTGGTAACTGAATTTTTGTACTTTCGGAATAGACATAGAAAGTGAGCATATAGAAATGGCCCAATAGCATAAAGCAGCATCTAGCTAATCTATATTGTTTGGATTTTTAGAGGTTATATCGTGTTTCTTACTTTTCAATGATAGTAAGTCCTCTTTTCGTTATATATGCTAGCCCATGAAGAGTAGTGTTAGTGGCGTAATCGTAAAACATTTCCTGTACTAGTGCTTTCTGTCGTTTCCTTCTTGCTCTTCGAACACAAACATCTCCATAGATGTTGGTAATGACAACTGCACCTTCGTCAATGTCTTTACTGGAATTTAAATTTATATTTATACATATTTTAATTGTAAAATTTTAAAACAGGTACTGTGATCGTGACTCGTGGATTCTGCTCACGCTTGCTATCAGGTGAAGTCACTTGAGCAGCCTCACACATAAAAAAAGAAATAAAATAAAATGCCTGCAACATAAGAATATCATTGTGCATTCAAATCAATCCAAAAATATTTTCATTTCTCGCTTATCTCGTCTTATTATGCGATTGCACGGTTGGTCTAGTGGTTTAAGCGATGACCGAGGAGGTCGACATGGGGGCTGGCCGCTTCCGCAATGCGATTCCGCAGATCTGCGATGCGGCCATGCCCCGGATTCGAGGTTGTCGGCCTCCACGGAAGGAGGTCTACTGGTGGTCCCAGGAGTTGGCGGACCTCCGTGCGGCCTGTACTCGTGCCCGGAGGTCATACACCCGCAGCCGGCGGCGGCGCCGCGGAGACGGCGAGGGGGGCCAGCTTCACGAGGAGTACCGCGAGGCGCGGAAAACTCTGAAGCTGGCCATTTGCCGCGCCAAAGAGGAGAAAAGAAAGGAGATGCTGGAGGGTCTCGATCGTGACCCCTGGGGTCGCCCATATCGTGCGGTGCGGCAGAAGCTCCGCACGGCGGGCCCCCCCCTTACCGAGACTCTCCAGCCCAGCTTCCTGCAGGAAGTGGTCGAGGGCCTATTCCCGCAGCGGGCGGAGCACACGCCCCCGTCGATGGCCTATTCGGTCAGAGACGACGGGGGCAGAGAGGTCGAAATTCCGCCCGTCAGGGAATCGGAGGTAGGGGCGGCTGTTCTGAGGATCCGTTCGAAGAACACCGCCCCCGGGCCGGACGGGGTACCAGCCCGAGTGATGGCCCGAGCCCTCGACCACATGTCGGACCGCCTCAGGGAGGTGTTGGACGCTAGCTTGGCGTCCGGACGCTTCCCTGAGTGCTGGAAGAGCGGGAAGCTGGTCCTG